>CANYCX010101623.1:0-11988 GCA_948193385.1 Breynia disticha f. nivosa
TCCATAAATACCAAATTGAAATTCTCACAAGATTCCCAATAATCAATAAGAACACTCATGCCGTGCATATGACAATAACATGTTTTATCACATCATTTGCAAGTATAAAAATATACAGCATATGCGGCTAACTTAGCCCAATAAGTCATCAATCAGCATGTACACTCATAATACACACATTGTACATTCACACATTTCCATTCCATTCATATTGTACACTTCACATATTAGTCAATTCATTAGGAAACCTTGCTAGGCAATTCAGGAAAAGGTTGACATGCATTTGAAAATTAATCGATACAATATGAAACCTTAAATCAACAAAATTTGGCAGAAATTTACTGTTCTCAGCAGAGCACGCCCGTGCTCGTGTAGAAAGTTTGGTCGTGCGCTGGCACGACCACAAGCTTGAGCCCGTGCCAGAGCACGACCTCAAACTTGGATTCATGCCTGCCTTCTTCAAGGCCATGCCGGGCCACGGTCCCAAACTAGAGGTCGTGCCTGAGCACGCCCTCCAGTTTGAGCTCGTGCTCGAGCCCAAACTTGCCCAAATAGCTGCAGTTTTCACTTAAAGCACGCCCAAAAATTCCCTAACTCAATTTCATACATTCCAACACATCCAAACCATCATAAAATCAACACAACAATCTCCAACACACATATATACACATAAAGCATACAAGCCTTACTAAATTCCTCCATTTCCACAATTCACGAAACTTTCCGATTAAATCTCAAATGCAATTTTAACCACTCTACCAACATATACCAACCAAGTTATAACACATCCATATAAAATCAAACCAACATCCCATCAAATCTCACAATATATATATATACTTAGACAACATATCAACAATCATATTGTTCATCATCCATTAATCACATATTCAATAATTCATATTCGCACGCATTAAGCAATTTCTAGCGAAATTTATACAAAATCACAACGAGCATAAAATATGCACGCAATCCTCCATCAATAACATTTCCAAGGCATTTCAAACATAAGCATTAACATCTAATAAACATATCGCAAACATACATCAATTCATACCCAAAACGGCTTTCAATCACATACCATTTCCACTTACCATCGACGCATACATATACACATTTCTTTTCAAAATACGTCAAATCATGAATACGCACATATTCAACAATCATTCATATCAAAATCATATCAAAGTAAGCGGCAAAGCACTTACCTCGGACTCCTACGCTCGATCCGTAGCCCGATTCTCGATTCGAGTTCTGAATGACGTTACCTACACATTTTCGATCATATATCCAAACATTTAACACATACTAAACCATAATTCACATTTCTTAATATGTTTTCCCGAAATTCCCAAAATCGTCGAAAACTAAAATTCTTCCATTTCGCAAAATCTTATGTTTTTAGGTTAAACTCTTATACAATCATAATATATAACAAAAACCCATCAAAACCCTATCAATTTCCACCCATTTACAACACATTTCGGCAATGAATCGAAGAAATTTACCTTAACCCGTAACTTTGAGCCCTAGCACGAAAATGGATCGATTCAGCGGCTGAAACGTGTTTGATTCAATGTCGACTTGTATTACGAGAGCTTTGAGTTCAGTTAGATTTGGTTAAGGATCAAATGTTAGCAAATATTTGAGCTAGACCTCACATACGAGAGTTGATTGCTGAACATCAGAAAGAAGATGATCATCTTATGCAAATCAAGAAGAAAGTTGAGAAAGGAAAGATAGCTACTTTACACAGATTGGATGACAATTGTGTGTTGTATTATCACAAGAGATTGTGTGTTCTGGACTTAGCTTATTTGAAGAATGAATTAACGATTAAGGCACATTCCTTTCCTTATTCAGTACATCTGGGTAACACTAAGATGTATCGGGATATGCGAGAGATGTACTGGTGGGTGAATATGAAAAAGGAGATAGATGAGTTTGCAGCAAGATATCTACTTTGTCAGCAGATCAAGGCAGAACATCAAGCTCCAGTCGAGAAGTTAAAACCGTTAAAGATTCTAGAATGGAAATAGGAGAAGATCACCATAGATTTTAATGTGGGTTTACAAGGGATGTTTAGGCGTCACGATTCTAATTGGGTGATAGTTGATAGACTGACAAAATTGGCACATTTCTTAGCTATCTGACAGGATGATACATTGAATAAACTTGCTAGTATGTATGTTGTTGAGATCGTTAGATTACAAGGTGTTCTAATATTGATGTTGTCAGATCGTGATCCTAGGTTTACATCTAGATTCTAGCGGATTTACAGGATACGATGGGTACTAGACTGAAGTTTAGTATAGTTTTTCATTCTCAAACTGATGGACAGTCTGAGAGGACAATTTAGGCAGTTGAGGATATAATACGAGCTTGTGTTTTAGTGTTTGGAGGTAATTGGGACGATCATTTACATTTGATTAAGTTTGCATACAATAATAGTTGTCATTCTAGTATTGGGATGACACCTTATGAGGCTTTATACGCGATATGGTGCCAGGGTTCAGCATACTAGGATGTTGAGGGTTTACGATAGATAAAGAGATCAGAGTTGGTTCAACAAACTCTCGAGAAAGTGAATGTTGTTAAAAGATGGATAAAAACGGATCAAGATTATCAGAAGCGTCATTTTGACAGAAATCATTGGGAGATAGAGTATGATGTCAGAGATAGGGTGTTCTTATGAGTTTTGCCCTGAAGAGGTGTTATTGGATTTGGGCAAAGAGGTAAGTTGAGTCCTAAGAATATCAGACCGTACGAGGTTATCGAGAGAGTGGGACCACTTGCATATAGATTGAGGTTACCAGATGAGTTGTCCCAATTGCATGATGTTTTTCACTTATCTATGTCGAGACGGTACCGATCTGATCCTAGTCAAGGTTTTAGAGCTCCAAAGTTGGAGATATCAGAGGAGTTATCTTATAAGGAGGAGTCAGTTGAGATTCTGGATAGACAGATGAGATAATTACGAAACCTGGAGATCCCTATGCTAAAATGGAGTTTCCATTCGCCAAAGGAAGCTGCCTAGGAGATCAAGAGTGATATGCAACAACAGTATCCATATCTGTTTCCAAACACAGAGTCAGAGGCTTGAGGTATGTTTTGATTTGAGACTCTGATATTATAATGGTAATTCTGGTATGTTGTTGCTGTTCTATTGTTGTTTAGTGTTCAAATTTAGTATGGTATGTTGAAAACTTAAGTATACCATACTTAAGTTAATTGGAATTAGTAGCGATTTGATCCGATTTAAATTTCTGGGACAAAATTTCCTAAGTGGGGGATAGTTGTAATGTCCTGAAAATTTATCGAATTAATCTATTTGGAAAATGGATTAAAACAAAATTGAATCGACAAGAAAATAGAAAAATGCAGAAACTAGAGTATGAGCACGGGCATGGGCACAATCATGTTTGAGGGCGTGCTCATCATTTTGGAAATGGATCAGTATGATCTCATGCAAGACTTGATCGGAGCTCGTCCTTAAAATGCACGGTACGACCACGAGCACGACCCGTGCCAAGGTCGTGTTGACTAGGTTATTTTAAGCAACACGATTGAATAACACTATTTTATCAAATTTCAGAGAAAAACAAGCAAAGCCTCAAAAGAAAACCCTAGAAAACCTTGTGGAAGTGAATAAGAGCTAGGACAAACCACTTTCTTTGCTGAAATCGATGCAAATCCCTAAGGTAAGCTGTGAGGTTTGGTTTTGAATGAAGTTTATATGAATAAGGTTATGGAGGTTGTTGTAAATGACTGAATTTATGATTAGAAAATTGAGTTAGGTGTTAATTGGTGTTGATTAGTTGAAATTGAATTAGTTGAACCATTCAGAATGGATTAGAACATGTAAATCATGAGTGATGTGAATTGAGGAGATTGTGGAGGTTAGGAAAAGTTACTGAGGATTTGAGAAATTGATAAGCATGGTTGTATTTGATGTTTCCATATATGAAACAAGATATGAAAAAAGTATTTACATCCTTTATATGATGTTTTTCGTATAGGAAACGAATCGAGGATATTGGATCAAAGTTGAGCACAGAGCCGACTTCGCACGTATATCCAGGTAAGTGCCAATTACACTTACCATTGTACGTCTTGTATCTGTATGGTTAATTCATACTAGGTTATGATGCATATAAGGTAAAAAGATAGTAAAAATGTGTCTTAAATGACTTGGTTGCTATATTTGTTATTTGAGCTATGTATGAGGATCTTATGATCATGTGTAATAGCTATGTGATTGAGTTTTATGCCTTTGTGGCTTATGTTTTGATGGATTGTATAAATATGCCTTTGATTGTTCATATGTTATGTGCTCTTGAACTATATACTTTGTGAAAGGCATGAATTGAAAATGATGAGTGAAGAATGCTATGTGATGGCTATTACCAAATTTGTTTCCTATGTGATATGTTGTGAGCTATGTGTTTTATGCTAAGTGCTTTGCTATGTGCTATATGTTATGATCTTGCATAACATGAGTTTTTTTAGAATGCATTTGAGACATTCACGTATTGCATAAGCATTGTGTGACACGAGCTTTGTGCAATCTGGAGGTGTTGTGTGATGTCCTTACGAGCTGTGTGCTTTTTTTCTATAAGCTATGTGTTATCTTCTACTGTGTGCTAATGAGGATTCCTCTATTGTGTGCTAAAGAGGATTTTAAGGAAAACCAGGGTCATTTTATATGCAATTGCATTGGCATTGCGTTTTCATTCCATAAATGTATCCATAAGAGTTAATGCCATGGAATGAGATTATTTGATGAGTTTGATGATGAGTTATTGTGTGGTTATAGTTCTTGCTTATGCAAATGTTAAGTGTTTGTGCATAAGAGGTGATTATGTTTTGAGATATAATTAAGACATGTATACTATGGCTTTATGTATAAGCATATGGAGTGATTTTGGGTTGATTTGAAGTGTTATAAACTGTAGTTATGGTATAAGCAATGCATTAACTAAATAGCAACTTAAAGAAAATGATGTTGTATGTTATTTCTCTTAAAATCATAGATGAATCGAGGATCAGCACGCCCATCGTGTTGACAGCATGTCTTCGTGCTTCAGGTCAATTTTGGCATCACGAATCGTGCCTGAGGAATTCTGGAAAACGGTATGAGTACTACCTCGTTCTCATCTCACACGACCTGTGCTCTTTGGGAAAATTTCTAAACAACACTTAAATTGAGATTTAAATACAGAACTATATGGATATTAATAAGAATGTTTATCCTATTGCATAATATACATAAAATGTAATAAATTACGAGTACTTATGCATTAACTACTTTGGTAAGTGTACGAAAAGCACTTATTGAGTATAAAAATACTCACCTTTGTGTGAATTGTTTATGATATTGTGCAGATTGTAGGTAGCTGCTGCTGGATCAGAGATTGTAGTGATCAGAGTTTCGGGCGATAGTAGTCAAAGGTCTGGGCTTTGAATTTTGATATTTTGAGATTTTTGATTTGTACATCTTGTACATGATTGTACATATACATGCTTTCTGGTTTTGAATTTTGCTTTCAAAACTAAACTACAGCTTCCTCGCATATATGTTTTATGATATGAAGTTTGGGTCGAGTTTTTATAAATTGCATGTATTATTTTACTTTCTCTCTCCTCCAGATTATTTTATTATTATGTTCTTTACAAAAAGAATTTTTTATTTGGAAATAAAAGTTTCTAAAAAATTGAGCTTCACATTCACATGAGGAAAAAATCAACAACCTAAAAAATACAAAAAAAAAAAGCAATATGTAAAACAAAAGAATAAAAAAAATTCAAAACACTACAAAATCAATACTTAAAACAATAGACTCATAATCCACAAGAAAATCTTTAGAGTGTCACAAATTAAAATTTTACAAAAATTTCACTAAAATTCCCTTAGATATTAATGATAAAAGTTCATATTTCCAAGAAATATCTACTTCATATAACCAATCACATTCTTTTTTGTAGATCCAATACAAGGGTAAAATTGAAAAGTTACTGTATTAAATGAAGTTTCTTAAAATGTGTAATAAATAAAAAATTAACACATAAAATGGGATGGAGGGAGTATATTTTATTAGTTTCTTTTAATTATACATTTTTACAACATTTCATTTTATTAATTTTTTAAATTAAAAAGTACACATGATCTTTCAATTATTATAGTGCAATACCAATCATTCAGTTACTCTAAAATATAATACTAAAATATATTAATAATTTTTTAATATATTTTCAAATTGTGTGAGTGGGGACTTTTGAGTAGTTAATACATCTTGCACAGAGGGATTTCTTACAAGACTTTTGAGCCCATAAATGATTGTGTTCGCAATCAACTTGTGCATCAAAATTGAGCCTCACGGGTAGAGTAATTCTCATCCAATCAGTTATCAATGCACTACCAACCTTTCAAATGCAAACTTTGTCGATTCCTAAAGGTATTTACCATGAGCTTGAAAATCTAACTAGAAGATTTCTCTGGGGTGGACATGGAACCTCCAGCAAGGTTTCTTTAGACACGAGGGAGGACTAAGTCTCCAAGCAGCCTTGCATACCAATAAGGCGTACATACTTAAATTGGGACAGAGACTGATCAATGATCCAAATGCCCTTTGGGAAAGTGTGCTGAGAGGTAAATACCTAAGTGGGGGTGACATCATCTTCTATAATTCAAGAAAAAAAAACCTTTCTCCCACCTGGAGATCTATTGTTGTGCATCATCATGTTCTTTTGCAAAATTTGAGTTGGTCGGTAGGTAAAGGAATTATGATTAGATTTTGGAAAGATAATTGGATTCGAGACTTAGGACCTCTCTTGCATTAACGTTCTTTGGTAGACTACATCACTGATATTGATGCTAGAATTTTGGAGTTTTTAAAGAATGGTGAATGGGATTGGGACTTGATTCGTCAATGGCTTCCTGAGTGGGTGTGCAAAGTTTTGGATGAATCTCTTTCTCCAATTAGCAACACAGGATGGGATTCAGTTTATTAGGTGACAATAACATCAGGAAATTTACTATAGCTAGTGCAGTTTTGTGTTTATCTAATGTTACTACTAATGTGCAGGACATACATAACAAACTATGGGATGTTATTTGGAATTGGCGTGGACTGAACTATGCGAAACATTGCATTTGGTTGGCTAATCACGAGAAGGTACTCACTAATACTCATAGATGACAACGGAATCTGACAAGTAGTAATGTGTGTATCCGATGCAAGCAAGGCCTAGAAACCGTGCTACATGCATTAAGGGACTTCCCTACTATTCGACAGTGGTGGAGTTGTCAAGCAAGAGTGGGTTAGAACATTCTTCACACTTGACCTCCACAAGTGGTTACTTTGCAACTTCACCAATGAACTTTACACGATCTGTAATGTTCCTTGGAACATGTTCTTTGGAGTCTTTACTTTGTAGGCCTAGTCCATCATAACATGGAGATTTTTCAAGATCACAAAATTACCTCAAGGATAATCAATGAATGTGTCCAAATGGAATGGTGATCCATTTCTCTAAAGCCAGGGCACTAGAATGTCACTTCCAAGTAAGACGCAGAGGACCACACATAAATAAAAACTAGTGGATAACACCAAAAAACCCAACATATCAAAATTAATGTGGATGAACAGATGACCTTACCAATCGAACCTCGATGGGACTTATTGCAAGGGATGAAAAGGGCTCTCCTTTGGGTTTCTATGCTAAACCTATATATATTGCTCTCCCCCTCATCGCTGAGATATAGGCGATTTGGCATGGGTTTAGGTGGGCTAAAGCTAAGGGATGACAGAAAGTGATCGTAGAATCAGATTCCTTACTTGCAGTAAAATATGTTATGGACCTGAATGAATGGAAAGGATGTTGCCGAAACCTCTTCTGTCATAGTCATAACTACCTCCCTCAATTTGACTCAGCTTCAATTCAGCACACCTTATGTGAAACAAATGAATGTGCCAACTGGCTTGCAAGACAGTTTCTTCTGCAACCTAGGTAGTGATTTTTTATCTTGTATTCCTTCTGGCCTTGTAAGGCTATTGTATTATGACTTTTTAGGATTTTCCTATATAAATAAAATTCAACATTCCATTGCATATTTCGGATTCAACCTAGTTGATTCGACAAATATGTAATGCCACAATCTCATGTGTTCAACTGTGACGCCAATTTTTACAAGGTTAGTTTTTGAATAAATCGGAAAATCGCACTATATTTTTTTTTCTTTTAAAACAAACAATGAACAATCCATTTAAGAGAAACCTGTGTATATAAATGAAATCATAAGTGGCATACATGCATTTTCCTTAAACCAATCCAATACAAAATAAAAGTATGATAACTACGGAAGACATGGTTTACGGTTTAAAACAATGCAATTGCCAGTAAGCCTATACTATCCTGTGTATGGCTATACAAACATGCAAAAGTATAATGTTTCGAAAATTCACTAGGAGCTGACCTGTTACAGGCATCACACGCACGTGCTCCGCCCAAAAATAAAGTCCCAGCACCGGCTACTGTCGATCTACAGATGTTTACACAGCAAAATAGAAGGTGAGTATTTAAGAATGCTCAGTAAGCAATCCTTATATATTATTAAGCTGTATGCGCAGGGGAACCTTCGGCCTCCGCGGCCTAACCTCCTCCAATTTCTCTATAGATTATGTTCATTAATTAACACACATAACGGGCAACTCAAACACAGATTTTTAGTCTTCTTTTGTAAGGCAGAAAAGGGGAAACGACCACACTGGCTGTTCCCTGGCCGTTCTGCCCTGTTAGCCAGAATTCATAAGGCAAACGGCCATGGGAAACGGCCACAAGGCCGTTCCCAGGCCGTTTGCACCTGCAGTTCAGAAAAACAGAATGCATTTTAACACTTAACCTTTCCAAATATTTTCATACACATTAGTCCATTCTTCCCAACACTCACACAATTCATTCTATCACCAAACATGCCATTTCTATCGAACCACACCCATACACAATCCAAGCAATCCATCCAAATCATTCACACAATATACAATCATCCATTCCAAACATAAACTCAAGGATCCATACATTAAATTCTTTCAACATCATAATAATCAACATGCCATCCACAATTCGTCATACATTCAATTAAGTCAATATAACAATTAGATGCAAGTGCAAAATGCTCATGCTTATGCCAATAATCGTTATGCTTATGCTTATGCATACACACACAATGTACCGCTCCGGAGCCTTAAAGTTCGCAAGAGGAAGACTTCACTTAACCTCTGTTATTCTTTCATAAATCTCGAGAGACTTCACTCTCTTTGCGCGTTCTGACCACGAGGTCCCTGTTTTTCATATCCGAGAGACTTCACTCTCTTTGCGCATTTTGGCCACGAGGCCCCTTATACTACTTTGGCCACGAGGCCCTCATCATGAACATACATACAATGCTCATGCTAACAATGTAATGGTGCGATGGAAGTCAAGCAACAAATCTTTCTTTCACATTCTCACATAAATTTTCAAACACGGCACAAGCCCCCATTTTCATTACAAACAATACTTTACATGCACCTCTTATTTCCGATTTCATTCATAAGAATATGGAAGCCAACATTTCAACATTCACATTTCAACAAAATGTCAACATCCTCAATACAATTATCTCACCATTCAAACATCAACATACCAAATTCATTTACCATTTCCAAAAGTTCAGCACCTATCTCTTCCAACTCAATAAATCCAGAAACACACTCAATACAACATTCGCAAGAATCGCATTTTAATCCAAACATAACCAATCAACATAATACATCTCCATAACCAACACATTCTACATCAAAAGCAACCATACAAGATTCATCCTTTTATATTCCGAAACAACCTATTTGATTCAAGAATAACCCAACAACATAATATATATACGCAATCAACCATACATACACAAGTACACCAAAGTAAGTGGCAAAACACTTACCTCGCGATCCAAGCACAATTTCATCGCCCGACCTCCGACTCGGGTCCCGAATATCGTTCCTTACACAAAATGTAATCACATTCCACGCATCATTCACGAATTCAAATCAAATTTCCTATCCTCATCCATATTTCTACAAAACACCCATTTTCCCACAAACCCTAACTCTTCAATCCTAACCAAAATCTAAGTTTTAAGGTTAAAGGTTGGTAGAATCGTGTCCTATAACAAAAACCCAACAAAACCTCCTACAATGTACCTATTTTCATCCATCCATTCAGATTACAAAAGAAACACTCGCCTTGTTCTTCCCTTTTTCGCAATGTGCAGAGAATACGATGGAGAAGAGGATAATCGATGGAATGTGGATGTTTCTTGGTAGGTTCTTGGTTGGAATTGGTTTAGGATTGAGGTTTTGAAGTGTTGGGAGGGTTTGGGACGGTTTTGAGGTGTTTTTGGTTGAACTAACTCTTCTTTTCTCTCTTCCCGACTTAAACTCATATCTAATTATTTAACCTGTCAAAAACATGCCAAACGGCCATGGGAAACGGCCATGAGGCCGTTCTTCACTGCTGGGAAGCAAAATGGCTATGGAAAGGCCACCCTGGCCGTTCTTAGGCCGTTTCGGGCATTTTCTTCGGCATTTTTCTGTCGAACTCTCGTAATTTCATCGTAGAAATTTCGGGGCGTTACATTATCCATTCAGTAATTAATGGATAATTCTTTATCCTAAAGTTTCAAAATTTATTTTTCTCATGCATTTAATTCAAATTAAATATTAAAAAAAATAATGTGCATCATTTTTAATTGTATATTCTATATTCTAAACTTAGTAAAATATATTGGCACTTATGATAGAATTTTTTTAGAAAACCTTTCTTTTAAAAAATACAACAATGTTGATTTTTAAAAACTTTTGTTTTTAGAAATGTCCCAACCTTTGATTATGTAATCTTTGTGTTATCATATAGGCCCATTTGCACTTGGTTTTAGCTTGTAAAGTTAATGAATATTATTTACCTCTTATAGGCTAAATAATAACTCAAGTAAACGAAGTTCAACACAGGTTAAATTTTCTTCTAGCAGCCATATACGATCCTCGACACTTTGATATCATGACAGTATAAGGCATGAGTTAAGTCATCCTTATTTAACACTGTCAATTCCTTATCTTATTTGTAAAACTGACATAAACATATTATTGATTTAGACTATCAATAAACTAGGGTTTGACTAAACACTACTTAGTTCACACATCAAGTGGTTGGTGATATAATCTCTTTTGAAAGTGGCACACCCTTTATTTCTTTATGATCATTTTAGCATGAGCTATAGCATACCCAATCATATCCCTATTTGCAACTTATTTACAAGCCATATTAGACATATGTCAAAGTATACTAGAATCCACCTAAGACTCATAAAGACTTTTGATCTTGGGATTCCAATATAAGCCCCACTTATGAAAATATTTATGACTTTTTCTAACCATGCAACATTTTTATTTGAGAAGATCAATGCAATACATATTCTCTGTAATGTATCTATATCATCCATGCACTATGATTGATGAAACACAATCATCTCAGAGATCAACATACTAATTTTGACTCATTGTCATTCTCATTGTCAATGATCAACTAGGAATGTTTAAATGTTATTATTTATTCAAATGTTTTACTATCTAGTGTCGCACACTGATAATTGAATAGGGCTAACATTTCAAATCATTCTATCCTTTCATTATACAGAAGGATTAAGAAAGAAAGAGTGTATTTGCCTTATTTTTATCATTCATATGCAATGATAAGCAAGTTTATATGGGACAATTGTATTGGACTTAGGGTGTAAAGCCCCGAAAATTCGTCTATTCTAAATTGGGATAAAGAATCATGAAATCGGTTGAAATGAAAAGAATAAATGTTTATTTTCGAGTGGAATTATAAAGGTGAGATGAGGTACGTTTAGAAGTTTAATTAGAGTGTAATCTAATGTGCATTCATGGTAATGAA
>CANYCX010101954.1:0-11174 GCA_948193385.1 Breynia disticha f. nivosa
AAATTAAACATTCTATAATGCTTGAATTTAGTATGTTTGATTTGGACATTTTGGACATGTTTCAAATGAGGAATTGCAAATCTATTATTACACCACTTGAAGTGGGCTTGAAACTTGTTTGAAATCCTTCATACTCACCACTGTCAAAAATCACCTTCATCATCAGTTCATTTTATCCACTCTTGGACACATCATTGTTTAACACTATTAATTGTTCTTTCTAGTTAATAAATCAATGAAAATGTTTGAGCCTTCGATGCGTCTTCTACTCAAATGGCATGCATCATTTTCTCTTTGAATGAGAAACCCTTCCATAAGCAAATTTCATAGCCTTTCAATAACACCAGATCAAATGATCCTACTTTTTTTGTTTACCAACATGGAATGCATCATTTTCTCTTTGAATAAGAAGCATGTGACTGCGTACTGACATGTTTGATTGTTTGTGAATTTTGAATTTTGTAGACTTCAAGTGCTCAAGGTGAAACTGGTGTGTCTAATGCAAACATGGAGATTGAAGATGACACTAATGACGATTCTATTATGTTGAGATATATGAATTTTTATGCTGTTTGTAATTTGACTATTTATGGCTTTGTAAGGACAATTTTATTTTACTTTTATTCGTGTCGAGTGGGGTCGTGTCGGTCGTGTCGGGTAATTATATAATAATCGTGTTAAACGTGTCGTGTCAACACGTGCAATAAACAGGTCATGTCTGGGTTTAAAATTTTGACCCGTTTATTAATCATGTCGTGTTCGTGTCGTGTGTAAATGTGTCAATAGAGTATATTGACACGACACGAACACGACACGCCGACACGTTTTGACAGCTCTACTTTAAATACACACTTGTATCATGATACATGATGTCTCCTAAATCAAACCCTACACTTACACGACCAAATACACAGTTAACATAGATCGTGTAATTCTGCAATCAATTACATCAAAAAGTACACGATTTTAAAAAAACCAAAAATTTCTAACACGATTAAAATATATATCCATAGCACCACGAGAAACCTACAAATTTATTTTTTATAATAAAATTAAACCAAAAAAATTCTAACACAAATTAAATATACATTCATAACACAATAAGAATACTACTAATTTATATTTTATAATATTTATATTATCAATAATAAAAAATAATATAACACAATTACAAAAAAATTTATTCTACAATTTTAAGAAATGTGCGTTGACGTTTTCAAATGTTTTGGCTAAACACTGAACAATTCTGAGAGCATCAACTCTACACATGCACACAAAGACACATCTTACCCGTAATCTTAATGAAGATTACCAGAAGAACCCAATAACTGAGCTCTCAGAAATAATGTTTCGCCCGAGTGGTGGTTACCTAGTGCAGTGCAGGTGGTGTTAGTCTGTTCTTCACAGTTTTAGCCTTTTACAGAAACAATTACGAGATGATACAAAATCAAAAGCTCATCATACTCAAGTAACTAATACATTCTGGCAAGGTAATACCTAATTCATACAAATTCAGTATTTAAAGCTATTATACCCTCCCACGCCTGGAGATCCATACCCTCCTCTGCTTGAAGATCCATATCCCCCACCCTCAAGATGTGAACTAAACGATGAAGGATAACCAGTGTCTGATAGTTGCGTGTACCCACTGCTAATTGCATTACTCATTCCAGAATCAATCTTCCCATAAACGCTTGGCGCTGCTTCCTTGTGATTACTGAGAAAATCCTGACAAAGTAGAAGAAGAATAAGAATAAAACCAACAGGTTCTTTATCAGAAAGCACTCCGAAAACAGATCAAAATGCAATGGAAGAATAAGAATAAGAATAAAAACAAATCAGAAGAAATGAAGCTGGTCTACAGAATATGAAGGGCATTCATTCTTAAATTGATAGAATAACTACCTGAATAAGCTGTTGCGCTAAGTGAACCTCCGAAGTATTCCCCTTAATTTCCACGGCTATCTCATCAGGTACTCCTCTAATCTCTTTTATGGTAAGGATTGCTCCGCTAGTACGACGTATGTAGGCAATATTTGACCCGCCAACCCCAATGATGTCTTCAGCGTATGATAAAGGCACTTGCATTGTTTGCGTCACCTTAAATAAATCGCAACAAGCTCTTGATTAGTTGAAAGAAAGAAGAAATACATGAATAATGCCAAATTTTGCACAAAAAGAATGTGAATGTACTATTGATATCTCATTTATAAGTTAAAATATATAATGATAATTAAATCTATCATGCAGAGCCAACTGTTCTAGCCTAAAATATGATGATTAACAGAACCAACCTGTGTAACAACAGGAGGACCAGTAGCACGAGCCACACCTAGACCTAGACCAAGACCAAGACCAGTGGAACGTAATCCAGCAAGGACAGGATCTGGTTCATAAAGCGATGATAATCCGGATTGTGAGATTTTTTGATCAAGTGTTTCACGGTCAAATAATGAAGGATCACGTTTCAATGATAGAGAATACTGAGGCACAATAGCCGTCTGAGCAGGAGCAGATTGCAGCAATGTCTGAACTTTCTGAACCCGACTATCTGCAGGGCGTTCCTGTGAAATAGCTGCATTATGCTGCAAAACATTGTGTTACTAAACAACTTGATTCGGTTAAAACATTAACTTTTAAGTTTGTCAACTCACATGTTTCTCAAATATAGGAACAACACTGTGATCAACCAAGAATTTCCTAAGCTGCCCCATTACTGCTTCTAATGCTTTTAAAACTTTGGCAGCTTCTCCATGCAACTCCACAATTCTCTCCTCTGAATTAGCATAGGAGGGCACCTCGTCTGTCAGACAAAAAGGAGCATTAGTTTATGCTGTGCTTAAAGAAAAAAGAAAAGAGAAACTGCTTGAACTTTAAAGGGTCATAAACATATTATATTTTAAAGACAAACTAGAGAAATAACACTGGCTAAAAAAGGTCCTATTTTCATGATTTAGGCATGAAACTGTATCATGGATCAATATTCCAAAGTATATGTTTTACGTGGATTCTCCGTCAAAATGCTAGGTTTTAATTTGCTCTTTGTACTGAAAACATTGTCATGAGGACAGCCTTTAGTTGAACCTCATTGTTGACAGAAGAAATTAACACTGCAGTGCCTGAACCATACCTTCTGCTAATACACGCACCACAGCACTAGTGCTCTCTTGTATCGACCTAATCGTGGATCCCTGTTTTCCAATCAAATTAATTGCCTGTGAAGATGCAACCAAAAGCTTTATTGAAGCAAATGCAGCACCAGCAGCCGCTGAACCTGTAACATCCCCCTCACCAGTAGACAGCCCACTAACACGTTTAAACACTCGCAGCACAGCATCCATTGCTGGAGACAATGGTGCTTCTGGCTCCTCTTTTGCGGTTATCAAAACCTGAAAAGCCAGAACAAAACTTGACATTTGAACTTCAACATAAAATTCCCCTCTTTTCAACTCCAAGGGACGCCCAATAATCTCAATTAAGCAGTCAATAACAAATCAGCACAACAGAATCAAACATCAACGAAACTCCTCAAACATCTAATCAGCACAGCAGTCAACAACTGTTCTCAATTAAAATTACCCCCTTCTCAACTCCAAAGGCTCTTGATAGCTAATCTTTAAAATCTACAGACTACAGTTCTGCCTTCAATCCTACATCACACATTGCAGTTAAACAACCAAACCCTTGAAATTAAGCAAATTAAAACTGCAAACAACAAATTAGCACATAGGAAACATCAATTAAGCTCCCCAAACAACTCTCAATTGCGGAAGTCAACAGATGGGCACAATATAGTTTTGCTGACAATGTATTCTAGCCCGCAATCAAAACTTGAAATTAAGCAAATCAATCAAAACATACACGTAATTGAAACAGTGTAACCATAAGTAACCAATCAACTCTCCATTAAAATAAGACACAATTTACAATGGTACCATTTCCACTGGTTAATTCAGAACAGGATTTGTCTCATTAAGCCTCTTTAACAAAAAAAAATTCTCTTTCAAACTTTCTCAGTTGGGGCTGCCAATAGCTAACTATAATTTAGGGTTTTGCCACACTATCACCATATTTCACAATAAATCCCACAGAATTAAGCAAATTACAACAGAATCAGAGACCAAGCAAAATCACCAAAAGCAACAAATAAATAGTTCGATAAAAACGAGTCAACTCACAGCATTAATAATGCTAAATCCCGAAATATCAAAACAAAACCCACATAAAGTTACTATCTTTACCTCCAAACACACATATATAAATAGAAAAAATTAAAACAGAAGGAGCGTACATACCACGCGATCAGAAATACCCTGAGGACCATCAAGAACACGAATACGAGCGCGTGTTTCATCACACATCTTCCTAACAAGCTCTCCTTTGCGTCCAATAATACTGCCCACTTTCGCAACCGGAACTATCACCCTAAAAACATTATCACCAGGCCAACCCGGCCAACGCACTTGCTCATCTTGAGGCTGCTCCTCCGTCGCCGATGTCGGTGTTCCAGGTTCTGAGTCCGATTGGGACTCAGACGTGAAAATTGGGTCGGTGGTGGTGGGGTCAGGTACTGTGGCCATTGGTGGTGGTCGGAGAAGAATCGGAGGGTTTAATGAATGTGTTGTGATTTTTTTTATTTATTTATTTTTTTGATGGAGGGAGTGAATGAGTTGTTTATTTGAGGACTGTGGAGTACAAGTGGTTGTAGAGAAGGAGAAAATACGGTGTCGTTTTGTTTTTTGGTTGGGAAGTTTCGGTTTAGTCCTTGAGGTTTCGTTTAATGGGTTGATTTCAAACCTTTGCATATCCTAAGTAATTTAATTTAGTGCAATTATTTTTAATGATTGATAATGATTTTATATTGAAAACATGGAGAGAGAACATGTCTTTGAAAATAATTATTTATAAACAAAATATTTCTTTATGCACTATACTAATCAAATTAATTTTTACATTTACACAATATATTTTATGTGTTCTTATTAATTGCGTTATTGTACCAAAACATTATATTATATAAAAGTAAAATTATATTAAATTAAAAATATATATTAATTTTAAAAAATATTTAATTAATAAACCATTATTTTAGCTATAAAAAACAAATATTACATTATCTCTAAAGCTAATTCTTTAATTTTCATATTTTTCATATTAATGTTGCAGTTGTCAATAAAGAACTTGAGTATGGAAATTATAGATTATAATCAACCTAATTTAGTTGTTCTTTCGGAGACTCAATTCTCTAAATTGTTCTAAAAAAAACTAAATCAAGCCATAATTTAAATTATGGTATGAATTATTATTGTTCTCTCGGGTTGAAACTCTTAATAAAATCATAAAAAAACTCATTAAATTAGTGAGTTATTATATTATTGTTCTTTAAAACACACCATCCAATACAATACATCACTTCATACATTAATGAACAACACTAATTACCAAGCGTGTGATTGAGGCCGAACTTGATAGGACGGACTACGACTTGATTCCCACAAAGCCTATTGGGAGAGAAATAGAATATAATCACACAAAACTCTCCAAACTAGATTAGTATCGGCCCTATGAATCGGGATACCGAGGCTCTAGACAAAAAAATGAACGATACTAATTCATCTCTCTCGCTTGAAGAATTGTGTTAAACTGTGTTGATTAAGACAAAAAGAAAATCTCTATTTCGTTAGACGCCAAAGCTTTTTTGGGGGAAAAAAAAATCTTACTGCGATCCTTCGTCTATTTATTCTTGCCATAATGAGATGGTCTTTCACCAAAGTTTCTGAGCTGTCCCTGTTTCCAACTTGGTTTTCCGAACTTGAGGGGTACAATTTGTTGAATGTATGACATTCCAGGAAAATGCCTCTTCTCTTTCGGAAGGTTTCGAAGCTGAGGCAACCAGTACGATATGTACTCGCCTTCAGGATCGTACGTTTGTGCCTGAAACATTACAACAGCACACAATTTAACAACTTTGGTCTTTCAGGGTTGTGCCAGAAATGGTTGGTGTTTATGTGCGACTTACTTGCTTGGGAATGCTGAAATAACGATCTTCTCTAGGGTCATTACCAACTCCTTCATTGAACAGAGACAGATAATCATGTTTAGTATAGTACAGATCCGAAAACAAGTGAACAGCAGCTATTAGTTACCACTGCCGACGCGTCAGAATGCAAACATGAATGCTGCTGCGCACAGGGACGATGTAAAGAGAACAGAACAATGCAAGCAGACGACTAGCTTACCGGCACCGTAGGTCCAGTTTCCGTAATTGGAGCAAGGGTCATAATCCAAAAGGCATGTTTCAAACCATTCGGCTCCCATTCGCCAGTCAATGCCCATATCTCTAACTAGAAAGGAACATACTATCTGTAAAACAACAGTTTTTCCTTTAGCTTTTAAGTTTTCCTATCAGAAATCACATCTGAAAGTACATGAATATACAATCTTGAGTCTGAGCAAGTTCGGGGCTACCTGTCGTCCTCGATTTGACATGAAACCAGTCGCGAATAATTCCTTCATGTTGGCATCTATGAGAGGATACCTGTAAATATTGAAAAATTCATTCATGTATCAGTCTTGTTGTATTGTCTTTCACTAAATCATTCATCATAGCGAACAAATAAACAAGAAACTCCAATATCATCGTAATTTTTTTACCCTGTGCTTCCATTTTTCCAGGCTTCAAACAATCTCTGGTCTTGACTCCATCTCCCTTGCACATTTCTTGGACCACCTGCAAACATAATCACACATACAAGAGAAACAGTCCTAATATTAGTCTGATGCAAAGGCTGATATTGTGCACTTCTGCAAAAGAATATTCGACAGGGCACATTTTGTCTCGACTAATTCATTCAAACTGTTTTAATAGTTAAAGTGAAAGTTTACCAAGATGGAAAATTGAATTTCCATATTTCATAGAGATAAACCTAAAATAGTCCCTCCATATCAGTTCAAACAGAACCCTGGAACAATAAACTCGAATTCAGATAAAGACATTAACATTACACCGGTTGCTTTACATAACATGATTGAAATTTGAACTGCAAGAGAAAGTGACCAGTATGTCGATTCATTTGCCAATCGTTCCTTCTCATATCTCTTTACCTGCAGAAATAAACCCGAACACCTCTAAAGTGTTAGATTTATCAGTTACTATGATATGAAAACATATAGGAGCTTCCGCAGCAAATAGAAATATAAGTTCTGACCTCTTCGTATATAAAGCGTGGAGAAAGGCTTCCTGAAGCTAACCATGGTGAAAATTTTGTGGAGTAATCAGCTCCTAACATACCATTTCTTGTCACTTTATATTCTTTTATCAAGTCCTGCAGATAAGTGCATGTATAAAATTTAAATATCCATCGGTCACAACATAATAAAACGACAGAGAGAGAGTTATGCCCTCTTACCTTTCCCCAGAAGTACTCGTGCAGTCTACTCAAGGCAGCACTTTCACCGCCCAAAAACTGGAGTCCTTTATCAACCTACATCGGCAGGATGAACGGTCGCGCTTACATGTGTACTAATAAAATTTGAACCAAGTTCTAAATATGCAAAAGCAAAACATAAAAACTTGCCTTTTGTGGTTGAAGTCCAAGCTCATCGATTGATGGAATGCGCCCCCAATCCTCAACATTTGGAGCAGGTGCAAGAGACAATGGAAGTTTAATGCATCTCCTGACATCACATTTTGCTTCCACAGACTAGAAGATTTTGATTTGTAAATTCACTGTCAAGCTCTAGCACGAATAATAAATCCAGAAAACACCAGCAACCATGAACTCGAAAATCGTACCTTGCGGAACTGAGTATAAACATCTGGAACACCAATGGCACTGAACGGGAGGTCATCTAAATGATACATAGTGCTGCCCCACACGAGTTTCAGAAGTGGATTTTTTGAACCAGACCCCTGGTTCGGTAGCTGTACTTGCTGCAGTGCTTTACGGACCAGTTTTTCAACATTTAACTCCTCACTACATGTTTCCTTTTGCGCGTATACCTGACTAGATTAAACAGAAACTGGAACATTATTGTCTGTACACTATTGTTGAGAGACAACCACAAAATAGTAGATATTATTGGAATTTTTTGGAAGAAAAACTCAACTGTATGGGCTGAAAATTCTTCAGCAAGAGAAGGAAGTATGTCCTCAGGTTTCCCATGTCTAATAAGAAGGTTTAAGCCTTTCATTGTCAGATTCCTCCTCAAATCCTCTAAACACTCCATGAGAAATTGAGCTCTCAAAGCTGTAAAATCATTATAATTAACCAAGCACCAATGGATTACCAATAGCAGCAATATATAAATAAAAGCAGCAATCTTTAGCTTTTTAATGCAATGAAAATACTTACATCCAGTTTTAGGGAAGCCAAAGTTATAAGTGGTTTGAAAAGGCCTTGGATCAACACAATACACAGGCAAAACAACCTCAGAACACAACCAGCTCTTATACAAAGCCTCATTATCCAAAATTCTCAAGTCATTTCTAAACCAAACAATACTCGTCCCTTCCCCACTTCTATTTGACACGTTAGACGAATATCTCTCAAATGTTTTATCCAAAACCCATCTCATTTCTTCCTTATGGAGTCCTGGAACTAGTTGCACCATCCCCTTCAATGAGGATGACGTGCTCATACTGAAGTGGAAGTGTAATGAGTTTGGAGAAGTGGGTTTTGGGAGAGAAAAGCGTGAAGAGAAATTGTAAAGAGTTGCCATTGAAGGTGGAAAAGCTTGTGGAGAAAGAGAGTGAAAGGTGTAAGATAGTTGACACGTGGCTATGATGACGTGGACTCTTTTATGACCTCGTATTTTACCAAATCATAATGAAAAACAAATGTCAACGTCAGACTACATGTCGTTTAGAATCAGAATGTAAAAACGACAATGTCTAGTAAATCACAGTAAACAAATTATCATTGTTATTTTTTTGATACAACTCATTTTAATTGTATAAAATAAGTACGGATGAATGAATTTAGTACTTACTATGATAAAATTACCGTATTTATAATCAAATATTTTTTGTAATCTTTAAATTAATTTAATTTTTTTAACAAATCATTTTTATAAAATTAAATATTTCACTTTTTTTTAAATTAACTTCATGTATTATTCTATTAGATTTAAAAAATAGGTATATAGATTAGTTGTCATTGAAATTACAAAAACATATATATGTTATAAGATAATATGACAAATTTTCACTATATATTTAAAATGAATGCTGAATTAAAAGACCACACAATGATTTAATGTGAGATTTTATATTTTGAGATATCTACTTATTATTCTTTAAATTGTTAATTGATTTTTTAATTTAATAATTCTCTTAATCATGTAATATTTTACAAACTCAATAATAATATTGTATTAAAAAATTAAAAATTTTTATTATTTGCATAAAAATTACTTTCATATAGTTAATTATTTGAAACATATTTTTTCATATGTTTTTAAATAAGTGCTGAATTGACAATAAAAAAGTCATTTAGCACAAAAACGTCAGTTGAAGAAACAAGATGACAAGCTGTATAAAATCTTTGGTGTTGTGGAAAGACAAGAATCTTCTCTTCATTCTATTGATAAAAGATTACAAGATATTCGAACTCAGCTGGAAAATGAAATTACCAACCTAGAATAATCTCTTTATATAATGATTTTAAAGAAAAATTTCTCTGAAGAATTCTCCCAAAAGGAAGCAGAATTGAGCAGACTCAAGAAAGAAAGAGACATCATAGCAATAGAATTTCAAATTTAAATTATTATTATTTTAAATATTAATTACAAAACTAACAAGAAATAATGAAATCAATTGAATTAAAAATATCAACATAATTATATTTTATTTTCTAAATAGTTGCTTGTTTAGATGAAATGTGTAATTACATATTTACTCTATTACTCTAAATTAAACTTTCCAATAAGATACAGAACTTCATTAGATATTATATTATATTTAATATTTTTATATATTCAATTCTTTTCTATCTTTATGAGGTTGAATATGATGATATAATTATAATATAAATTTAATGTCAATATTAATTGTGTCATAGTACATGATTCTTTTAATTATTTTTTCACAAATTAAATTATAAAAAATTATTCATGCTTATTTTGTGTGTTTAGTGTTAGCCTTTTAGGGCATTTAATATTGTAATTTAGACCAATTATAACTTTAAATTAAAAACTGTGTGTCAGTTATTTAACATTGTAATTTAAATCAATTATTTGGTCTGCGTAACAACATAAGATTAATGATTTAACAATTAGAAAAAAAATGTCATAGAAAAAAAATATTTATAATTGCTAAGCTGAACATGAATTTTCAATCCACAATTATTTTTATATCATCATATCTCAAGTTACATTCAAGTTATAAAGAATATAATTTTTACTAGTTGGATATTTTGCTATGTTAATGAAAAAAACTTAAAAAATCTCTTTTGCATGTTATTTTTATCTTCCAAATTATTTTTTTTGATCATAGTTAATGTACATTATTAATTATAGAATTAAAATTAAACATAATTTAAAAATATTCATTTACGATGATGAAAATAATTTAAACAAATATAAAAAAATGTTGTATGTCAGGGGTGTCCAAACGGTTAATTTGGTCTGTTTCGGTTAACTGAGCGAATTAACCGTTAGCCGAACTCTTAAAAAAATTAACTGAACCGAAATTTTTTTAACCAAACCGAATTAACCGTTATTTTTTCGGTCGGTTCGGTTAACCGACCGAATTAACCGATTTTTTTCTACTAAAATAAAAATAATTTTTATATGTAAATTTTAGAAAAAAATTAAGATTTTTTTATTATTTAGTAAAAAATATATTAATTAAATTTTGTATACACTAAAAGTGCATTGAATTATAAATTATAAGATTTTTTTCATAAACTATACATAAAAATATATATATTTAATTAAATAAATATTAATTTCGGTTAATTGGTCGGTTGTCGGTTTTTTACTAAACCGACCGATTAACCAAACTTTGTAATTTTAACCGAACCGAACCGACCAAACTTCTAAATTAACTGAACCGAACCGAATTTTTTCAGTCGGTTATCGGTCGGTTAATCGAACTTGGACACCCCTATTAATGTATATGTTTTTAAATGTTACAATATATTTTATAAACAAATTTATATTTAAATGTTTAT
>CANYCX010102092.1:0-10512 GCA_948193385.1 Breynia disticha f. nivosa
AAAAACCGATAATCACACAGCTCAAAACTATCCCAATCGTCGTACAGATCCTCCTGTACGAAATCAACCATATATAATACATTATTAACCAATCCAAACATTTATTCTCAAGTAAGAATCATTCTAGCAACATTTCCATAGCATATAGCTATAATTGAACTCAATGTAAACCAAATATCAACCTAACCTAAACCTTAAGATTTAAGCCCTTTTCTACAAACTTTACTATCAATTCTTCTTCCTAAATTCTTCCTTAACACATATATAATATCCACATCAATTACCTTCACTAATTCCAGAAATTTCAGCAACCAAACTTCTATAAAGATCCATCAAAACATATCTTAAACCTTAAATAAACCATATGTATACCATCCTACCTCTTCTTAGGATGAGAAAATTGGACAAAAAACCAATCAAAAACTCTTTCCCCTGCTAAAACCCTTCTTCTCCCACCTTTCTGAAGTTTTTCTGGTCTGGAAATGGAAATAGAAATGAAGAGGTGATGAAAATGGCCTCGATACTTCAAAACATATATTTTTTTCAAGCAGACAGCTCACTACGCGTGGTGGCAGTGTGTACGCGTGGTAGCAGCGACCGCGCGTACTTTGCTGTCCACTGCGCGTACTTCGTAATTTCAGATTTTCCGATTTTTCGTCGATCGTTTTGCGTCAACCTTCGATCAACCTTTTGTATATCTTTATATATTAACAATAAAACATATATTTATCGTCATTTTACGACGAAAAATATCCGGAATATTACAAAAATACTATAAAAAATGAAGTAACTAAAGCATTTAAAGCTAACCTAGAAAATCAATATAAAAATATCCAATATAGTCAAACCTGAACAAAAAAATCCATCGTTCGTGGGTTCAGCGGTTAAGGGGTTCAACTCTCACACTAATGGTGGGCGGTTCGAATCCTAGAGCCGTAGCGGCGCTTGGGGAGGCTTACAAGTCCGTTGGTCTGCTGGTTCGCCAGGCTACTCGAAAGGATGCTCCTTGCTCTTGGTCCGTGGGCTGTCCCAGTCCCTTGGCTAAAAATTTTTCATATAGAAAACCTGAACAAAATAAAAACAACAATAAGACAAAAACATGGTTAGCAAACTTAAAAAAAATACCATTTCAATATTTAAAAAGTTGATACTATATTTATTCTACAAGAATTAATACTAAACAAGTTATAACTACAACAAAATTCTTCCTTCTCCTTCAACTTTTTTATCTTTATAACTCGTCTTTTTTATTTTTTCTTAAAAATCTTATTCGCATAATTGCTCTATGGTGTACAAATTAAAAATAAAAAAATAAATAAAATGTAACATAATAATTCCAAATTGAAAATAAAAAGACAAAAGCCTATAATAGTTCCTAGACATCAAAAAATTAATTAGTTCCTAAACAACATTAACCTATTCAAAATCATCAAGTTATAATAAAATGATAAGCAAATAATCTAACTCAAATATCTATCTATCTATATATATATATATTCTAGCAATATCGATGTATATTATTATTATTATTATTATTATTAGGGACGGCCCATGAATTTATTTCAATGGGGGCATTGAGTCTAATGAATTGGATAGTGACATAACAATGTATGACGATAGGTGGTACCAAACCGATAAATCGAATCGAACTGAAGTGAATTTGGTTTTTCTTGTTTGGTTTATTCGGTTTATTTGGTTTGTTTGGTTTCATTAGTCGGTTCGTTTGGTTATTCGGATGTCTTTTTTCCTTCCTACATAGACGACAACAACTCCATTTGCTTTACTTCTCTACTCCATAGCCTCCTCTCATCCTGTAACTAGCAACTTCCAAAGATGGTTGGCTGGAAGGTGCCCCCAACACTCAACGGTGGCTGGTCGGGGCACACCTCAGTGCCAAACTGACAGAATTTCACCGATGTCGGCACGGCACCTGCGACGGCTTGGGTGCGTCACTTATTATTATTATTATTATTATTATTATTATTATTATTATTATTATTATTATTATTATTATTATTATTATTATTATTATTATTATTATTATTATTATTATTATTATTATTATTAGTGAGTTTGTTGTTGTAACTTGGTGATAGACTTCTGTTTATTTTTTGTTACACTTACTAATTTAGGATGAATCCATTTTTGTTGTTATGTCATTATTAAAGGTTTTTTGACATCTTAATTGATGTTATTGAAAATGGTTTGCTGGAGAGGAAGTAGAAGACATTGGTTTATAAGTAAAGATGGAGAAACTAAACTTCAACTTCAAAGACGAATGTCAAAATCTTTGTTAATTATCAAAGTTCAACTTCATATGTTAGATTTTCCTTTTATGTAGTGTTCAATTCTTACTCTATATGTGGAGCTCAAATTTTTAAACATATTTTCCAATTTTAAACAGATAATAAAACAAATGATATAAAATCAAATCTTTCAAATGATGAGAGAGAAAAATCTATACACGCTTTATTTAAAAGTTGGCCCAAACATTTACATACAAAATATAAAAACACAAGTGGAAGCAAGTTTTGTTTGAAAACAGTCAAACAAAGATAAACGTGTATATACAAATGTACACATGTACAAGTCAAAACATCAAAACTAATCTTGGAAGCTAAACCTCTATCGTATCAAATAAACGCCTCTTATCACAGTAAAGATCTCATCTGGGAAGCAGCTACCTACGATCTGCACATCATTTAAACAATCAGAAGGGGTGAGTATACAAATATACTCAGTAAGTGATATCAGATTGTAATAAAATGAAGTGCAGGGAAATTTTGTAACAACACGGGGGTCGTGCTCAATCTCACTATTTCTAAAAAACACGGCTCGTGACGTGTTGAGCACGATGCCGTGCTCACATCGTTTTCCAGATAATCCAGCAACACGAGGCGTGCTGGTAAAATTGGCCTCAAGCACGATGACGTGTTGGTCAGTACGAGGGCGTGCTGAGCTTCGAAAATGCCCATTTGATTTCTATTTTAAGGTAAGTTAGCACACAATAATTTATACCTTAGTGCCTTTATTTATATAGGCCATTTCCTTGCCAAATTCACACAGAATTACATTCATTCTAGCACATAGCACATCAGAATCCTAGATATGGTTTGTAAATTACAAAGCATCTATCATATAGCCATTTACATACCAATTTCATCTCACGCACATAGCAACTGGTTCACACAGAACATCCATATAGCACACAGTAATATCAAGATCACACAGATCAATATCTATACAGGATAGCACACAGTAATCATGAACCACACAGGTTCTATATCACACAGATATCCATAACATGGCATTATACATAGATGAATGCAAATCTATGCAATGCCAAATGCAAATCCACACAGGATGTCCCCGGGTTTTTCCCACCATAGCACATAGTAGTGGAAATCCTCTATCGCACACAGTACAGGAATGACACATAGCCTGAGCACACAGCTCTGAGCATATAGCTCGTAAATACGGACAACACACATCCCTCTAGGACATCCCACAGCACGTAGTAGTGGAAATCATAGCCACACAGGCATCATGTCACACAAATGATATGCAACACATGTGAATGTATAGATGACATTCATATAATCGCACACAGCATCATATCATATTTTTCATTGAATCATTCATAGCACATAGCAAATGAATATAGAAAATATGTAACCATCTCACACAGAGTAAGATCATATTCCACACAGGAGAAACAATGATCACATAGATCATAAAGCACAAAGGAAGCAAGATACAATCCTAAGATCATTTAGTTTCATTCATTTACATTCTAACCACTATGAATTAATCATACAAATGTACAAATAATCGTAAGAATACTTACACAAAGAATCGTAAGCATAACCCACTTATGAAACCCCTTACCTCAATAATATACGAAGTTGGCTCTAGGCTCAACTTCGATCCATGTGTCATACAGATCCTCCTGTATGAATTTAAACACATAAGGCTGTTAAATAATCATACTCCTTACTAAATTCATCATTTACAATCATCAACACAGTCCTAAGATCCTACCGTCACTTTCTCAGAAGCTAATTACTAAGCTCAAACTTCTTCTTTTCATTCTAACTAAGAGTCTTATTATCCAACCCATTTATATGCACTTCAACAAGTGCAAATCCATAAACTATAAGTTTTCAGCAGCCACTAACTTCTAATCATTCAAATCATAATTTCCAACAAGCTAAACTCAAAAGTAGATCTTGAGCTTACATTAGGATGATTTTCACCTCAAATCTTGTAAGAATTAGGTTGTTCTTACTATAATACTTGCTTTACTTCTCCCTCTTACGAAATTAGGGTTTCCAGCTGCTTCTTTTTCTCTATTTGCTCTGTTTTCAAATAATCAAAGTATTCAGTCGGTTGTTTTTTATATTTCCAGTTAACACGCCCCTGGGTATGGGTCGTGCCATCAGGTTGTACAATTCTTTCTCAACACAAGTTTTTGTTCAGTCGTGCACGGTCTTGTTCTGTAATAAATTCAATACAGGTAGTGTTGATTTTCCATACTCGAGCATGAGGTCGTACTTGTCTACACACATGAGCACGGGGTGTGCTAGTAACTGTGCCCGCTACAAATTTCTATAGAATTTTTTGCATATTCCTAAATCAATCCAAATGGCTTCTGTTGTAAGTTATTTTTCATATAACTTAATTCGTATAAATTTCAGGACGTTACACTATCAATTCATCTTTTCATTTTCAAATTTTATTTTCTTTTATCATTATTTATTGTAAAATATTATTATTTATTATATATTTTTTGTAGGATGTAAATAATTATAGAATATATAGCACACAGCTGCATTATGTAGGTACTACTGCTAGTTTAAAACTAAAGTGAAATTTCATTATCAATTAACAATACACAATAAATAAAATGAACAACTTAAATGAAAGTAACATTTCAAAAACAATGCAAAATATGAAAAGTTGATTAAAAGTTGACCCTATGTTTATGAAATAATGATTAAGCCTGATTAAAATTTGATACAATTAAAGTTGTTCAGTACATCCTAACACTACAACACTTTACACAAAACCCTGTAAGATCAAATCGTACAACTAAATTCTGACAATTGTAATAGTTTTTCACTTCAAGCTCAAATGCATATGTTCATCGCCTTGAACATTGCCAATCTCCTTTTTCGTAAAGAAGATATTAAATAAACCATCAAACTACAGTCTTCAAACATACATTAGTGTAAACTAAACAAAAATTTAAACATTAGACAAAGTTAATATTATAAACGATGAAAATATTACAATAATTAATTGAAACCGAAACTAACCAAATCATTGTTTATAAAAATAATCTCAAACTTCTACATATATTAATTAAAACTAAAACAAGCGTTACTGTTTAATCGTACGAGCCTGATCGTTGAAAACCATCTCGATAATGAAGGCAGAAAATATTACAGAGTCAAAGTATCGAAACGGAAAATAAATCAAATATTTGGGAATATTTGATTTATTTCACAAAGGCAACAAAATCAATTAAGGGGAATATTTGGTCTTTGCCAAAGGAAAGTAGATTTCTGTCAAAAGAAATAATCTTCACCAAAGGTTCTACAAATACAGGGAATTAAACAGTAGGAACACACAATCACTCATCAATCATCAGACAACAACCTTGCTTCTACTTTATTTTTCAGCCATATCCTGACATTTTACTGCTACATTTAGTTTCTTGTTAATTATTATTGTCGATTTGATGATTTTCCGTCCATTGAGTCAATGACCCTTAGAAAGAGATCATCTTAATTTTTCCATTTATGAATCGTTTGATTAGTTTCAGATTTTGTGCATTGCATTCATCTTATTTTATTATTTGGAATAACATAAAAATTCCTGGCACGCTCGTGTTTATTTTATTTTTCTAACTTCGTTTGCGCTTTCACAGTTAGAAAAGGACGACGTTTGTCGTCTTCCCCTGAAAAGAGGCAAACAATTTGGCATGTCCAGTGGGACCACGTGTCGAAAATTGTAGTAACGAGAAACTGAGAAGTGGAGGCCAAAGACGTGGAAGATACTTATAGTTCTATGGCCCCTCACGTGCTAGAGGCGTCTTCAGGCCAAAACTGGCAGGACGTGTTACAGGCTCTTCAGGCAATGCAAAGAGAACTATGCCAGTCAATGGTTCAAATAACTCAGATCCTAGCTCAGTCAATGGAATAATTGACACTGGGGGTGGCTCTGTTAGAGGCAGTTTCTCTGCAAAAACCTTGCAAGGAAATAGTCGAGAGTATCCAGGCCTCGAAAAGGCTAGAACTTATGGCCTTTTCTCAATCAGTGTTTTGTGTTAAGACTAAAAAGGGCATGCCACCAGAGAAAGTGCCTAAGGAAATCAGTGGGATGGAGGTAAAAGGAGATGTGGAAGCTGGAGATAAGGGGAAACAGGTGGCTACTGCCTATCAAACCCCGCACAAGAGGAAACATATTCCTAAGGTTTCGACTCTGCCAGTGGGTAGGCCTGTTACACGCACCCAAGGCTACACGGGGCCACTGACACAGCCAACCTTTTATGAAGAAAGCGCCCATCCATTGTCAAGAACGTTACTTTAAGGCACAGTGGTTTTGAGCCTAGGGTCAGTAGAGTGGCCCAGGGGAAAAATTCACCATTGCTCACACAAACTCTGTACAGTGGGAATTTCGCTAAACAGGTGGTGAGTAATTTTCAAGTTGGAGAATTATCGATTTTTATGTGAGTATGGTTTCTTTGTTTTTGCCTTCTAATTTTAGGACAAATGGAAAGAAATCACAAGAAGAAACTAACCAGCCCAGGGAGAAAGTTGGTAGGGTCACTATCAAAGGGGAAGGCAATGTCAGTAGGAAAATAGGGCTGTCAGTGGCCAAAACAAACAGCCCAATCCATGGCAGGAAGGATGACACACAAGAAGATGAATCGAATGAAGATTCCCTTAGAGTAATGTTTGAGCAAACCCAGGGACAACCTAACGATAAACAAGTGGAAAAATAATTTCAGGAAGTCACTAAGGTTTCTGTCAAAGGGGAAGAAGATGCCATGGGCAAAATGGAGTTTTTTGTGGTTAAAACAAGTGACCCAGATGGAAATTCTTTTAAAATCATGTCCGAGATCGTGCAAGAAAACAAAACTAGGGGGCAGTTTTGTTTGGAACAGGAACTAGTGGAAGACAAGGGTAAACCACTAGCTTTTGGTTTTCCATCAGAGGTGAGCCATACTAAACCTCTATATATTAACTCCTGTATCAATGAAAAACCTCTTGACAGAGTGTTGGTGGACAATGGTTCAACTATTAATGTCATTCCATGGCAGACTTTGTCAAATATAGGTAAGAGTGTTGAAGATATAATACATACTCACCTAGTTGTGACTGCTGTGACAGGTGACGCGACAAAGACCTTAGGCGTGATCCCTTTGCAAATTGGTTTCGGCAGCAAAATTTGCAATTCTGCCTTCTTTGTGATTAATTCCACCTCGAGTTACAGACTACTGCTCAGGAGAGATTGGATTCATGCCACAGTAGTCCAAGGAAAGTTGTGAGTTAGAAGTCTTTTGTGACGCCAATTTTTGTAAACCTTCTTTTTGAATAAATACCAAATTTCGTACCATGTTTTTTTTAAACATAAATTGTAAGAGAGATGAAATGAAGTATAGTTGCCCAAAACATAAAATATAAACCATCCATCAACAGTAGTTTTAAAATGCGGAAGCCGTGAAAAATATTTAGAATGATAAGTTTATAAAACCATCTATACTAATGTATGTATAGATACACCATATACACAAAACCAAAACAATTAGGAGCCCGACCATCAGTACCGCACCGCTGGCCTTGCCGATAACGTAGTCCCGTCCTGATACTATCACTCTGCACACAAATCAACAGCAAACACGGGTGAGTATACAAAGTATACTCTGTAAGTGATCCCCTAGTGTTATCAAAGCTGGGGGTGTAGGGGAGTCCTCAGCATCCATGACCTATCCTCCCTAATGGCTCACCGTAGCCATGTCACAAACAATCATGTTAGGTGCCTACTCTTTCTTTTCCGGTGGTTATTCATTAAAGAAGTCATCCTAAATCATTAGGATACTTTAGATAATCATTAGAACATTATTTGGGCCAAAATAGGGTTTCTGCACAAAAATAAAGTATGTTTAGCAAGACTTAACGTACGTTATTCATCAACCCTTTTCCAGGGTATGAATAACGTATGTTTATATCAATTTAACGTATGTTTAAGCACATAACGTACGTTATTCTAGTCAATAACATACGTTATTTGAGTCCTGCTCAGTTCTGCCCACTTTTCCGAGTTATATATCACACACGCACATTCTCTACTTCACTTAACATCTCAAACCATCTTTCTACACCCTTATTCATCCATCTTATACCCTGAAACACCATTATTATTCACTTAATACATGATTATCATCAACATTAAGTCACCATGCCACAATTCAATCATACACACACCACAATACTCATATTCATTTATACACATCATATTTCAAGTTTTAACTCCTTTAAAAACACATCTATCAAATCATTTAGCTTATGTTCATGTTTCAACCATTGTTTCTTATTCAATCATATCAACCTATATGATCCCTCCCACCTCAAGTATACCCATACACATTCATTCAACCACAAGGCAACATCATACCATCAAGTCCCAAACAATTCAACCTAACCGCAACATAATCAATTCATATAGTTTACATTCAACCATCATAACATTTATCATCTTATCATCAAACAACCACACATAACACCAATCCAAATAGATCATACAACTTATACAATTACATATAACCATGCAAGATCATATCCATCCATATAACTCATACAATAACATTCATTTCTAGTTCAAGCACAAACCATTCATAAATTCATACAAGAGTCTATATCATTCAATCACAGGTCATGCTCATCATCATCATCATCAACACAAATTCACTTCCATGAAATCAATATCATATATGCATAATGAATGCCAAATTCAATGCTAATGCATTGTCCACACATATGTACCTTGGGGTCTGAAAACATCGGGTCTAGCCCGGCATCAATCATCGAGCTCTCGCTCGGCATCAATCATTGATGGTTAAGAAGGCTTAGGAATGGTGTCTCATGGTTGGGAGAGAGTTTCGAGGGTTTGGGAATGTTTTTCCCTCAGTTTTGGCTGTTCTCGGCCTTTTAATGACATGTACCGACCCCCGATAATGTATGTTTATCGTCCAAATTAACGTACAATAGTAAAATGAAATTTCTGGGAAAATACAAGGAATAACGTACGTTATTTCCCTCATTAACGTACGTTATTCATGCTTCCATTTGAATAACGTATGTTAAGTGATATTTAATGTACGTAATTTGCATTCCAGCAGCAACACTTAGCATTTTTTGACCTCTTTTGATTCCTAACATGCATATCTCTATCACGAACATACTTGCACTTATTTTAAACATCTTTCCAACTTGATTAAACATCAATAAACCTTGAATTAACATATATGTCAAGTTCAAATCAAACCATCACGCACATCAACTTGCACCTCCTCTATTCTTTCCATTTTTCCCAATCTCGTAGCCTAACATCCACAATACCTATACTCATGCATCTATATCATATTCCAACATCATTACACATGAATTAAACATAAATCAACATTGAATTATACCTTGTTCATCACCCAAACATATAACATCTCATCCTTTATATTTTCATTCAAGAATAGGAACATTCGTTACCTTAGTTTCAACCAAACTCACACAACTTCCTCTGCACATGTAAGGAATCAAACAACACACACATATATTTCCTTCTGATTCATAATCATTATTTCAATTTTAAATGGACGAATTTTTGAGGCGTTACATCTTTGGAGCTGAATTAATTAATGAGGAGATGCCGTCAATCGAAAAGATCAAGTGCAACTAAGGAACCTAGAAGTAGCCCTTGCAAAGATGAAAGATGTCAAGTGACAAATAAAAGATCATCTAGAAGAAATAGATTTAGGAACAAAGGCTGAGCCAAAAATCACCTACGTTAATGGCTTTCTACAACCAGACCTGTGTAAAAAAATAGGCCCCTGGCCATTTTAGTCAAGTAAGAAAGTTTTAGTTTAAGCCTTTGAGTGCCATCACTATTCAAAATACTGCACAACATTGGCCTTTGGCCATTTTAAGTGCTCAAGCAACATGTGGTGAAGTAATTTTTTGACAAAGAAAGCATACAAACATGTTATAGAAAAATAGGCCTCTGGCCATTTTATATATCCCAGTAACAAAATTGGCCATTGGCCGTTTCAAGCATTTAGAGTAAAATTAGTCAAAAGATAAAATTCTTGTAACGTCCTCCATTTTATGGAATTTTAAGAATTTTTGAGAATATTTCATAAAGATGCGAATAAATTTTTCGCGAAAGGTTTTAATTATTATTTAATGTGGAGTGTTGGAAATAATTTGAGAAATTAAAATTTAGTGAAGTTAT
>CANYCX010102522.1:0-24381 GCA_948193385.1 Breynia disticha f. nivosa
TGATCTTTTGACTTAAATAACTAAGCATTTTTGTATTCCTAGTCGTATCCCCATTTTAAGCACGACAAACTATTTTTGGGTGAGTTTTGATTTTTATCTTACAACTGTTTACAATCAAAAATACTTTTATTGTCTTGCAAATATTTGTGGCTAACATGAAAATTTTTCGGACTTACTAACAATGTGCAATTATATTTGAGGTACGATTTTGTTATGCTTGAAATGTGTCTTTACTCAATTGAACCTAAACTCGTAAGCAACAAAAACAATTGAATATTTCTTTAGTTATGACTCTACTCTTTTATCTGGTATTTAAGATATGAGTATGCAAAACACCTTTGTCTCAATTTTCTTGAGTAAACGGGGACAACCACCAAAAGTGGGTGGTCTTCGCGTAAAAAGAGAAAATGTTCGTGATGGGGGAACCGAGTGAACATGTTGTGAAGAAAATGGGTTTGTAGCAATTGAGTAAGTGGAAAAAAAATTCGAGATGGAGCGTAAAATGCACTCAAAATTTGAAAAATCTTACTAATCAACTTTGTGTCTGACTGCTTTGTTTTTATCGTTTGGAATTTATTTTAACCATATTTACAGTATAGTCTGAGTAATATTACTTGTCTACAGTTGTTTAATAAGTGTTAAAACTTATCTGGAATTGGTTTACACACAAACGAGATCGTCTCTGAATACAATTTTGAATATGTTGTTTAGTCAAAATGTCTGTATTTAGCTTTTGGTCATTATTGGTTATGTGTTGTCTTTGAATTTATGCTTCTTGATTATAGCTGAGACCGCGTAGGAACTACATTGCTATGGGAAACTTATGCTTGTTTCTTATTCGTTGAGTATAAATTTTGACTATTTGCTTGAGGACAAGCAAATGCTTAAGTGTGGTGATGTTTGATAAATATCGTTTTATACATATATACATTATATATATTTTTACGGTATTTCTCTGGTTTTTAGGTTAACTTCGGCAAGATATCTGTATAATTTTCATAATTTTTCATATCTTCAGGTCACTCACGGATTCTGGAGCAGAAAAGGCAAAATGTAGATCGACATGGAGCAAAAATCAGAAAAAATGCAACACCTGCGGTCCGAACCACCAAGCAGAACGACCAACTGGCCTTTTCTATCACTGTTCATATCCAGAACGGCCACAAGAAACGGGAAGCTTAGCCGTTTTAACTAACCGTTTCCAACGCTGGGTCAGAAAGGCCACAAGAAACAGGAATCTTGGCTGTTCCCAATAGTCGTTCCCTACAAACAGCCTAACAGAACGAGTTATGGCCGTTCCCCATGGCCGTTTCCAACTTATGGGGCTTGAAAATAACCCTAGTATATAATGGATTTTAAGACTCAAAAAGAGGATTATGCAGTTTTCAGTGCTTAGGTGACCAAGAGACCCAATTGTAGAGAAAATAGGAGAAAAAATTCACGCTGGAGGACAACCAATCTGAAGATTCCTGTGTTAGATAGTCAACTTGTTGATCTTGTAAGAGTTCCGATGGGTTTTCTATCTTTTGCGTGGATATCTTTAGTTTTGTTTGTTGAATTTAGTTTGAGCATGAACTAAGTTTGTTATGGATATCTAGATTAGATGAATCCAATGATGACTTATGAAGTGTGACTTGATTTATTTTTGGTTTTAATGAATTTTATTGGTATTCAATTGTGGTGTTGAATGTTTTCTGTGACTTTGCATGAATAGGTTGAGAAATCATCTTGCAAATTAGGTCTCTCATAATTGAAAGGAGTTGCCTGCAATTCTAGAGATAGAATTACAAAACTCCTCCATATTGGTGTAATGCTAATAGAGAAATGTATGAAACTTAATGCTAGATTAGGGGTTTTAGTCTAAAAGAGATTTTGGCAAATCAACTTGGTCTTAGTTGTTAATCTAATCGAGAGATATTTTAGCAAAGAATAGACATTTTTGCGGTTCCATTTTCATTAATTCCCAAATTAATTGAGCTATACAAGTATGAAATCATAGGAGGAGTTGAGTCTAGGTATCCGTTTCTCTCCAATTAAATTAATCCAATTAGTTTGCTTTGTTATTGTTTTCTTGCTGTTAACTGTTTAATTTAGTTTTAATAGTAATAATTAATTAATTTTAGAACTCGAAATTATTCCGGTTAGATAATAGTTTAGATTGATAGTACTAGTACTTGACTGTCCTCGTGGGATCGACATCCGATACTCTGTAACTATATTACTAGTCGATAGGTATACTTGCCTAGCGGGTTGTGGTAATAGTGTCTGCAGAATTCGCATCATCCATGTCTTCACTAATTCCTTTCAGAATTAGCGATGTTTGCATAACATAGGCTGGTATGGCTGAAGTGACCGCTTTTATCAGAGTGACGCGCAGAGCCATAGATAATCACTTGGCCTTCCATCCCTGAAGGCGTTGTTGAATTCTGTCAAACACGACTTTGTAAGTATGTCTTATGATGCGTTTTTGTATGGATGGGACTCCCAAGTATTTCTCCAACTCCTGCGTAAGTTTTATACCCATTACATTGCTCAAAACTTGGCCTAAAGCAGGCCGTACATTTCTGGATACCATGAACTGCGATTTATTTAGATTCACAGCTGGCCCTAAGGCATCGCAGAATCTGGATAGGGTCTGCTTGATGATATGGGCTTGTTCTTGAGTGGCTCTTGCAAAAAGAATTAAGTCGTCCGCAAAGCAGACATGTGATAATTATGGCCCATCTCTAGAAAGAGAGATTGGTTTCCATTGTCTGTCTCTTACGCTGTCCTCAGTTAAGTGCCCCAGACGTTCCAAGCATAGAACGAATAAGTAGGGAGATAGAGGATCCCCTTGTCGGAGTCCCTTAGTTGGCTTGAAAGAGTTTATTAATTCCCCGTTCCAGATGATCCTGAATGTGGGTGTGGTTATACAGAGCATAATAACCTCAATGAGATGCTCAGGAAGCCAAAAAAACTACAATTTCTCGTGGATAAAAGCCCACTTGAGCCTATCATAAGGTTTTTCCAAATCAATTTTCACTAGCATACTTCCTGTAAGTCCTTTCTTCCATCTCATCGAAAGAAGTACTTCTTGGTAGATTATAACGTTGTCTGTGATGTTTTGGTCGAGAATGAAGCTTGTCTGGTTCGACAAAACAAAGTGGGGTAGGAGAGGTTTCAACTTATTCACTATTGCCTTTGTTATAGTTTTATAAACCACGTTGCAAAGGCTGATTGGTCTAAAATGGGTTAGATTTTTCGGATGTTCGGTCTTGGGTATTAAAACCAGGAATGTTTCATTTAGCTGATCTGTAAGTTTCCTCTGATTCAGGCAGTCTAGAACTTACAAGATTACATCTTCCCCCACCACATCCCAACATTTCTGATAGAATAGTGGTTGGTACCCATCTGGCCCAGGAGCTTTGTAAGGATTCATGTTAAATAATGTTGTCTGCACTTCTTCACTAGTAAAGCGTCGTCCCACTTTCAGTAGATCCTCCTCTCTCCCTTCTGGCAAATTAGCTGCTAATCTGTCAGACATGGTATTCCTATCATTGGATGTAAACAAGCTAGTGAAATAATCAACCGCTAACTGTTTCATAACACTCGAATCCTCAGTCCATTCTACATTAGGTAAGCAGAGTCTGGTGATTTTATTCCTCTACCGTCGTACTAGAGTGGTTGTGTGAAAGAATTTGGTGTTTCGATCCCCAAGCGTAATCCAGGTTATGCGGGATTTCTGATACCAGATAGCTTCTTCATCATCCAACACCTGTTCTAACTCCTTCCTAAGTTTAGCTTCCAACTTAAGTAATCCTGGTTAAAATTGACATTCCATTGCCTTTTGAATAACATTTATTCGTGCCATGATCCGCTTTTTCTTGTAAAAGATGTTCCCAAAAATCATTTTGTTCCATGCTTGGAGTCTGTCAAAAAAGCTTGTTTCTACTGGAAATTCCTTTCCCTTTTCCATTGTGTGACGACAAACTCATTAAAATTGGGATGACCAACCCAAGCAGCCAAAAATCTAAATGGTTTTGGCCCTGAAGTTCTGTTCATATTCCCTTATAGTTGGAGCCACATGGGAGAATGGTCAGAGTGTATTCTAGGAAGTATTTGAACACGGCCTTCTGGCCAAAATATTTTCCCATCAACGTTACAAAGCGCTCTGTTGAGCCTCCTCATTATGTGAGTATCCCCACGAAGCCCTCTAGCCCATGTAAACTTAGAACCAGAAAATCCCATATCCACCAATCCTAGTGCACCAATCCAATGTGCAAAGTTGATTCTACATGAAGAATTACCCCCCCTTTACTACATTCAGAGAGTGCAGCAATCACGTTAAAGTCCCTAATCAACATCCAAGGGCCACTTACCCCAACAGCTAAATCGGCAATCTCTTCCCAAAATTGCCTTCTTGTTTCTCCATGCGGTACTCTGTATACAACAGTAATAAACCAACATTCCCCATCATGTTGTGCTACCCGTAGATGTATATACTCGGACGATGATCTCATCACGGATATTGTGAATTTCGCTTGATTCCATAATGCCCATAGTCCACCACTTCTACCCACCGAATCTTCGATTGCCAGGACTCAAATCCCAGTTTTCTACATATACTCAGTGCATAATCCCCAACAATCTTGGGCTTAGAAATGAAAGCAATATCCAGTCGGTACTCATGAATTAAATCACGGACATGCTTAAAATTTCTAGCATTTCCAATGCCATAAGAATTCCAATATAAAATCAACATAAATTAAAAGATTATTGAAAAAATGTACTTACCCGAGTCCCGGTCATTACAGCCAAATTATTGGCTTGGCGGGTTCGAACCCTCTCTCGTGGAGAAGGGAAATGTTCTCTGATTTTTTGAGGGAGACCTATGTATCGTCGAAGACCGTGATCGATGCCTACTTCGTCCAGGAGCATTATCCTAAAAGGTATATGAGGGTTGAGAATTGGTTGGGTGTGTCTCCTCCATCAGGTCAGGTGGCTTGAGGGGGAATAGATAATGTTGAGGGGGTTGAGAAGATGTAGACAAGGTTTCCCCTGTTATAACAGGTTGTGTTCCTTCCATTTTGACTAGTACATGAGATGGAATAGCAGCTAGTGCAGCGTCGAGTGACTCCATTTTACTATCAGTGCTGGGGACAATGGGTTCTTTTCCTGCTTGTCTGTGTTCCATCGATGGATTTATGGGCTGGGTTTGTGAGTTAGGATTAGTATCTAGTTGTGTTGTGTTGGGTCTGGGTAAGGTAGGCACTGGGGGTCCATTAGATGAGTGTACCATTTATTTCTGTTTGCTGGCCATATGGATGTCTTGCATATTAGCATTTTTTAATCCTTTTTCCTTTCTTTGCTTTTTTTAGTGAACAGGCGACTCACTAATAACCTCCTTGGAAGCTGATCCATCCTTATGAGAAAAGACCTGCATGAGAGCGTGGGAATTGTCTGGATCTTCACTACTCAATACACCAAATCTATTTGTGGTGTTGAGGTGATCTTTAGCCGTTACTCATCTAGCACGCCTATCTCCACGTAGGGTTGGGGATGTTCTTGGTGCAATCATTGTTGGACCATAACCATAGGGAGATAGGTTGCTTATAGCAGCAAAATTTCTATCGAGATTAGAGCTCGTTTCACAATGAACACTGTTTCTAACTGGTGGATCTTCAGTCGACCGTTCTGCTCTGTGTTGTGGGTTGTTTTGGTTCGCCAAGTTTTCTATTGGTTCTGGCAGTTTGGAAGGGCAAGTCTTCGATCTATGCCCATACTTCCCGCATTCGAAACAAATCGTATGTAGCCCCTCATACTCTACCGAATGCCCTCGTTCATCCAGCCAAAATTAAGCCACGAGAGGTTTCGTTAAGTCAATTTCCATGCAAACCCGCGCAAAACACCCCCTGGTTGTTAACCTTGTGTTAATATCAATTTTAACTAAGATACCAATGCTGGAAGCCAAAGCATATAGCAAATCCTCATTATAGTGCATCATGGAGAGTTTTCAGAATCTGATCCAAGCAAGCGTTGTTTCGATATTATCAGCCGATGGGACGAAGTTTGGGCTCCATTGTCTAACTGTTAAATAATGACCTAGGACGGTCCATGGACCTTCCAGTAATACCTTCTCCCTATCCTCCTATTGGTCAAACTTAATTAAGAAGTAACCATACCCTAAAGGGATAATTTCCATCATCCCTCTAGGCTTCCATAATTCCCCTATACATGGCAATCCGATGGTCCTACCGAGAGGTTTCGCTATTAGAGCTTTTTTCCATGGCTGAATAAGCTCCTCCTTTAGTGATTTCGAGCATGTAAACTTGGGAAACAACAGATTGTTATATTTAAATTGTAGATTTATCCTTTTGCTGGCAATCAAATTTTGGGCACGTTTAGGAGGACTCCAAGGACCCGAGAGAACCTCTCTAAATGAGGATGGCCAAAAGTGGGTTGGAGGTTGGTCTGGCGCTTCCGGTGCACTGAGGTGAGGGTTCAACGTTGGGACTACACTTGGCATTGGGGCAGCTACAAGTTGGGGAAAATCTTTTGATGGTTGTGGTTGTAGTTGTGCTCCACCCGCTTCTCTAGGTACCTCATGTTCGGGGCTAGCACACTGATGTGCAGAAGGAGAAGGAGTTTGCGGTTGAGTCTGCATGTCTTGCATGGGGGTGTCCTGCGTGGATTCGTTGGAGGTAGTATAGTGGGCCTGTGGGTGGGGTACTTGAGGGTCAGAATCCTGCATGGGATAATCTATCGTGGAAGTGTTCTGGTTGAAATTAGGATTAGTGTGGTCACTATGATTTGCAGGTGGGTTGGTGGCATTAATAAGGTTCATAAATGTAGCAGGTGGAGGATCCGGAGGTTTGGGCAGTGGGGATGTTGGTGGGGTCTCGGGTACACAGGAGGGAACTTGAGAGGGGTGCATGGAGAAAACTTTTGATGAATGTTCTTAATGGTTTGTGAATGTAGCTTAGTTTGTAAGAATGGTGGGAGTTTTGTGAACTTAAGGTTTATGTAATTGGGGATTTGTGGGAAATAGGAATTGGAATATGGAATTGAGTTCGAATATGGGTGTAATAAGCAGAATGTGTGTGACCCCCAAATTTGACTACCACTTTCTTTGATATTATTATTTCCCCTCCAATGGTACTCGAACTTGGAAAATCATAAGTGTTAAAATAACAATTTGAAAATAAAAGAGTGTAGAGAAAAGAACACCTTTTAAGCATTGACATATGTAAAATATACACCTTTCATTCCTTTGAAACAAAAACGACATAGCATTTCAAGGGGATATCCCAAAATTAACAATAGTTACAAAATTCTTAGGGTTATAAAATAAAAGAAATCACATAGACCCCATTTCAATTATAACCCACAAAATGGAAGTATGCACTATCAATGTTCAATACAAAGTATGACATGTGTTCAAAATAAGCCCTAGTGCACGACCCACCTTGGTCCCTCGGTTCTTTAAGTACTAGTCGGCGAAGTCCAAACAGCTACCACTCCTTGCCGTATTCCCCCTCAAGCCCCTGCCAATATGGCAGGCACAAAACGCAGTGAGTTGTGAAACTCAATAACAACACTTACCGAAATGGACAACTTTCCCTAATTCATTTGCATTCACAATATCTATACGTTCCATACAATATTTATACACTTCTCAAGATAAATAAGCTTCATATTTGACATTGCCACGCAAACATTCCATACATTGCCACGCAAACATTTCAACATTTCACTTAGTACAACATACAGTCATTTCCAAACATATTCAAGTATCGTCTCACATTGAACTAATAGGTATTTAATGTACATGGTTTTGTCTAAGTGTCATTGAACAACAAGAAGGTTCACTTAGGAAAATGAATGAAATATAAGTACATTAATGAAAGTAAAATGGAGTTCTACAGTATGAACAATGATCAACACATTTGAACATGTAACTTTAAGTTAGACCATGTGCCACATTCGTGGCACTTGTGTCACGAATGATAAGGCTTAAGAGCTACCATTCGTGACTCATACAATTTGAAGGAAAAATGGACAGAAGCCTGGTCACGTTCATGACTCTTCATGTCACGCTCGTGACCCACAAATGTCATGCATTCATGACTCAAATTTTGAATGGCATTTGTGACCAGAATCATGGTGATAAATGTCGTTTTATTCATATATTTTATTCATTTCTTATATTTTTTAGGTCATGCACGGAGTTTGGAGCGAAAAAGGCAAAATACGGGTCAAAACGGAGCAAAAACCGAGGAAAATGAAGTGCCTTCAGAAGAACCGCCAAGCAAAAAATGGCAAACTGGCCGTTCCGACACTGTTCACATTAAAAACGGCCTAAGAACGGGAATCCTAACCGTTCCAAACAGTCGCGTAGAACAGGTAATTGAAACGGGAAGTCTAACCGTTCCCTAGTCGTTCCCCACGATGGTATTCAGAACGAGATGCAGAAACGGCCTAATGGTCATTCCATTTGGCCGTTTCCAACTTATGAGCTCGAAAAAACCCTAGTATATAAGAGATTTTATGAAAAAAAAGGGGGGGTTACACAGTTTTGGAGAGCTATTGACGACCAGAGAACCATTTGCAGAGCTGAAAGACATGGAAATTCAAGCCGGAGGCCTACCAGATTGAAGATTTCTGTGCTCGAATAGTCGTCTCGTTGTTTTCATAAGAATTCAAATGGGTTTTCTGTCTTTGGAATAGTTATCTTTAGTTTTGTTTGTTGAGTTTAGTTTGATCATGAACTAAATTGTTATGGATATCTAGATTAGACGAATCCTATGTTGAATTACGACTTATGATTTGGTTTATTTGTGGTTTTTAATGAATTTTATTGGTATTCAATTGTGGTGTTAAATGCTTTATTTGATTTTTGCATGAATAGGTTGAGAAATCATTGTGCAACTTAGGTCACCCATAATTGAAAGGAGTTACCTGTAATTCTAGAGATATAATTACAGAACTCCTCTGTATTAGTGTAATACTAATATAGGCGTGTATGAAACTTAATGCTGGATTAGGGGTTTTAGTCTAAAAGAGATTTTAGCTAATCAACTTGGTCTTAGTTATTAATTTAATCGAGAGATATTTTAACAAAGAATAAACATTCCCGCGGTTCCATAATTCATTAATTCATAGATTAATCAGGTTATAAAAGTATGAAAGCATAGGAGGAGTCGAGTCTAGGTATCCGTTTTTCTCTCATTGAATTAATCTATTTCTTTTTCTTGCCCTTATTTTCTTGCTGTCAACTGCTTGATTTAGTATTAGTTTTAATAATTAGTTAAGTCCAAAAGACGAATTTGTTTCGATTAGATCATAATTTAGATTGATAGTAATAGTACTTGACTGTCATCATGGGATCGACACTCGATACTCTGTAGTTAGATTACTGTTCGATAGGTATACTTGCCTAGCGGATTTTGATTTTAGTGTTCACAGAATTTCGCATCAATATCATAAATCAGCATCCACACAGGATAGCACACAACAATTACGAACCACACAGGTTCTATCTCACATAGAGATCGATAATCCACACAGGAAATAGTAAGTCAGATCACACAGATCCCATAACATTATATTGATGCAAATGTATGCAATGAAATGATAATGCTTGTGCAATTCCACACAGGATGACCCGGGTTTCGAACCGCACACAGCTCAGTCCACAACGAATACTTCTGTACCACACAGGAGAGGTTTTAGACCACACACAGCTTAGTCTTTTAATCTACACAGGTAAGTCAACACAGGAATAATCATTATAGATGTCACACAAGCTTGCCACACAGGCTTGTGTCACATAGACTTATGCAATATGTATGAATGAAATCAATATGAATGTCATTCATATTCGCACACAGTATAGCTTACACAAAGCAAATCATATCCACACAGACACAACCCACATAGAGCACAGAATACCGCATAGGTTCCAATATATCATATCAAATCAAATCAACCATTATAAGAGGTTTACTTAATCATATCAATGTCAACATATAATCAATCCACAACAGAATCATTTTCAATATTGATTCGTCTAACTCTAGCAATCTTAGCAATTCATTATAGACCAGCTATCATTACTTATAAAGAAGCCTAATTAATATAGTTTACGAATCAGTTTAGTAAGCGTAAAAACACTTACCTCGAAATCAAGCAAAACAATAAGTTGAACCCCGAATCAAAGTCCTCTCAATAGTCGTACAGATCTTCCTGTACGAAAATGACCATTCATATATTAATTCTAGCTTAAATTCCATTCAATACATAAGAATTCAATAAGGTTTGCAATTTCAAAAATCAACCATTTGTAAACCTTAACTAAACCTTAGATTTTCAATCTTTTCCATCAACTTTGCCACATAAAATCATCCTAACTTATGCCTAAACTCATGCCCATTCAATCCAGCAATTTATATCCATTCAATCCAGTAAAAACCCACCATAAACCTTAAATCAACCATGGAATCTTTATACACTCTTACCTTCGCAACTTAGGATGAAGATTACAAGAAATAAATCATCAAATCACTTCCCCTCAAACACAATTCCCCTGACATTTCTCAACTGTTCTCTGCAAATTTCTCTCAGTTTAGGTTTACAAATGTTTGAATGTCAGTTAAATCGAGCGATTTTTATATTTTTTCCAGAAAACAGCGATCCACGCGTGGTGGAATGGTGACTACGCGTGGTCGTGCCGAGTACGTGTAGTTTCACCTCCACTGCGTGTACTTCTTATTTCAGCATTTCTCCGATTTTCTTCGATTATTTCGTGGCAACCTTATATCGACCTTTGATCAACCTTTATATATGGATGTTTAAACATTTATTAATCACAATTTTACGATGAAAATTTCCCGGGATGTTACACTACTTGAGAGAAATGGGTATATGCGAAAATAAGTAGTAGTCAAATTTAGGCATCACATGTATAGGCTGATCCTACACATTATTTACAAAATTTATTCATCTTAGACCATTTCAGATAGGTTTTGATTACTTTCCACGGTAAATACCTATATAAATTTTAACAGTGGTATCATAGTATCTTAGATGCATTATTGTGTGCGTTTTTACCATGAAAGTTGGTTAATAATCGTCCACGCATAAAAGTTGATACTAAAATTTTATGAAATTAATAACCTGGTATGTTTTGATTTCTTTTCATGGTTTGATGATCATATGGGTTTTGAATCAAGGTTATAAACTGAAAAAGGGTAGTCTTAATGAGATTTAATGGCTGGTTTGATTATTCTTTGATGACTGAAACCATTGTTGATCGTATGTGGTTTTTATGTCACAATTTGCCTTATTATGAACTAGTTTTGACTAATTGGACATGTAAACTAGTTTGTATGGTTAATTGGTGGTTAAATCAACATTGATAACTGAATTAGGATTATTATCAAGTGGCTGAATTTCAAACTCTAGTGTAACCTAAACCCTAGTGGACCATAATTTATGTGATTGTTACATGTTTTGATGTTTTTACGACCAAACCTTGTAAGATTGGATAAAAAAAACAATTTTAAATCAAATGAAATTGTGTTTAACATGTTTAGATTAATTTTAAGGTTGTAATTAAGAATGCTAATTAGTTCTGGCCATTATTAAAATGTTGAAAAATTTTATCGTGATTTTAAAACATGGCCAATTGTTTTTGAATGACTAATTCGATTGTTACATCTTTTAGTTCATAAACTATGTTTTCATTGATTAAAAACGGCAAAATTATTCTACGGCAGGAGTGCTTTCAATGTTAAAATATTTTTGTGGTGTGTATTAATTGGTCTAACAACACATAAAATATGTTAGACATTGTAGTAGGTTTTAATGCAAAGTATGTGCATTATTTTTGTGCATATGTGCTATGTTAATTTTCAGTTGATTTCTTTAGTGAATTCACGTGTATTTATGTGTGTTTAAAATATTTTTGTGTTTAATTTGTGTTATTTCATAAATTAAGCAATTTTGATATTTATGTATTTATGTTACATATTGTTGAAATTACCAATTCCAAAATTTTGCTTTAATGTCCACATGCACGAAGGATGTCTGGCATGTGTTAGGTATTTTAGGAGATGGTTCATTCAATGAGTGTATTCACGGAACAAGATGAGGTTTAATCTTAGTTATCCTACAAACATGATTTCCTTAGTAGTTTGCCTTAATTTAAATTCGAACTTTGTTTGATCCATGAATGTTTATTGTCATGTACGTTTGGCTTGATGTGATGAATGATTATGCATGGTGCATTCACGGAACAAGATGAGGCATCCAAGCCTTGTAAGAATTTTTGTAAATTTCTTTTAAGTACTTAGTATTGTATTGTAAGAAACAAGATGACATTCCCATAACGAATGGATTTAAAAGCCCACATCATGCCCATGATGTTCAAAGCCCACCAAACCAGAGTAGAGAGCCCACAAAGTTAAGAATTGGAGCCGGTAAGCTAGAAGATTAGTAAGACTATTAGGCTAAATCTTAGTTGTAGGATTTTTTGCCCATTTTTTTCACATTAAATTTTTATGCATGATATATCTGTTATGCATGGATGAATGGCAAAGCATATCTTAAGAAAGCTATAATTAAATTGAATCCCTAGAAAATATTAAGTCGTCAAGTTGCCTTCCAAATTTGAAATACGTCAAGTATCTCGAACGTTGGTCGCATACATTTGGAGTCCTAGGTACGCTCTTCTTTCTCGGTAAAGTTTGGGTCGTGAATGTGGGTTAGGCTTAACATGGAAGGCGTGATTCCATCTCAGCGTGACTCAACCTGTCGCGACATGACTCCACCTTGTCTTGATGCTATCAAAGCATGATTGGATCGCATCTCGGTGTGATTTGAGCATGATTTGACTGTGCAATAGCATGCTCTGAGCTTTGACTGGACCACATCTTAGTGTGATTCGTGCATAACTAGACGTCCCAAAGTTACTCAACCATGTCTAGGAGTAAATCATCGCCATCTCACCATAACTCGACCGCGTCTTGTCTTGACTCGACGGCGTATCAACTTGACTCGACACCGTTTCGTCATGACTCAATTGTTTTTCAATGTGACTCGATTTCCTCTCGATTTGACTCGACCCCACCTCGACATGACTTAAAGACGTCTCGGCATGTCTTGGCCGCGTCTAGACATGATTCGACCCTGTCTCGACATTATTCGGCCTCGTATCGGCGTGACTCAGCCCCGTCCTGATGTTACTCCACTAGTCTTGACTTGACTCGAATTGTTATTACAACGGTGCGAGCATGACTCGATCGAGTCTCAGCATAACCTGACCTCGTCTCAGAATGAATAGATCCCGTCTCGACGGGATCCAAGCATGACTCGACCGCATCTAAGGGTGACATGACTGCTTCTTGCATAATTAGACCGCTTCTAAGCGTGACTGGACCGTATCTCAGTGTGCGCTCAACCACGACTTGTTGTGTCTCGATCATATCTAAGTGTGACCCAATCGAATACATCATAATTTGATCACTTTTTGCATTTCTCGACCACGTCTATGGTGATTGAACACCATCTCGGTGTAAGTGGATCGTGTCTTGGAATGACTCAGCAGCATCTCGATGTGGCTTGACCTCGTATTAATGTGACTCGACCTTGACTCAGTATGATTTGCCCGTGTATCGGCGTGACTAAATCGAGTCTCGATAGCAACTAGACTGCCTCTAGGCATGCTTTGACTTGTCTCGGTGCGACTCGACCTTGTCTCCGTATGATTAGACTTGTCTCGTCATGACTCAATTGTGTCTAGGCATGACACAGTCCTGTCTCGGCGTTATTTGACTGCGTCTTGGAGTTATCTGAGCGTGACTCAACCGTGCCTCAGCATGACTCGACCGCATCTTGAGGTGACTCGATCAATTTCGGCATAATTTGATCCCTTCAAGGAATGACTCCACCATATTTCCAATATGTCTCAGCATGGCTCGGCCCATCTCTGTGTGACTCGAATGCACTTTAATGTTACTCGACCATGTCACTGCGTGACTCGACTATGTCTTGATGTAATCTAAGCGTGCATCAACAGTGCCTCAACAGGACATGTTTTTTTTATGTGAGCTCAACATGACTCAACCCCGTCTCGACGTGTATCGATCATGACTCGATGTGAGCTACTATCTCGATGTTACTCAACTCTGACTCAGCATGAATCCACTACATCTCTGCAGACTCAACCTCATTTCAGAGTGACTCGACCCTGTTTCGACGTGACTCAACCCAGTCTTGGCATAGCTCACCTGTCTCCGCGTGACTCAACCCTAACTCGATGTTACTCCCGATGCCTTAGCGTTATCCAAACGTGACTAGACTGCATCTCGGTATGATTCGAGAATGGTTCGATCGCATCTCAATATTATTCAAGCTTAACTCGAATGTGTCCCAACATGATCAGAACATGAATCGATGCCATCACGAAGTGACTCAACCCTGTATTGGCGTGACTCTACCCTGTCTCAGCAAGACTCGTCTTCGTCTCACAGCGGATGCCCCTTCTAGCATGACTCGACCACGTCTTGGCATGACTCAACCACACATCTCAGTGTGACTCGACCATATCTCAATATGACTCTGCCCCTTTTAGACATGATTCGATCGCTTCTCAACATGACTCAAACCTGTCTCTGCTTGATTGATCTCATATCGACGTGACTCAATTGTGTTTGAGCATGATATGAGCATGCCTCGACCGCATTACAACATGACTTGACCTCATATCAACATGACTTCAACTACATCTCAACAAGACTAACCATTACTCGACTGCTTCTGGGTAAGATCTGTGCTTCATTGAACTGCTTCTTGCCGTGACTCAACCACTTATTGACGTGACTTGATCGTGTCTCCACTTAACTCGACCGCTTTTTGACGTGACTCGACCACTTAACTCGGTCGGTCTCAGCTTGACTCGATCCTATTTCGGTGAGACTCGACCACGTCTCTTAGTGAATCGATCCCGTGTTAATGTGAATCGATTGCCTCCTAACGTGACTCGACTGCACCTCGGTGTGCCTCGATCCCGTCTGATTGTGATGAACGCATCTTGGCATGATCTGATTATGACGTGACCGTATCTTAGGGAGACTCGACCCTGTCTAAGTGTAATACTATCTTGTTTTAGCTTGACACGACCATGTCTTGACCACACGTCGGTATAACTCAACCCCTTCTTGGTGTGACTCGACGGGAGTCGACCGTTACTAGACCGCTTCTTGGCATGATCCGAGCGTGATTTGACCGTATCTAGTCGTGACTAGACCAATCTTGGCGTGACTCGACCATGTCTTGGCATGGCACGACTGCATCTCGGCGTGACTCAACCTATATTGTAGTCATTCGCTACCTCAGCGTGACTCAATTCCGTCTCGTAGTGACACGATCGCGCCTCACTATGGCTTGACCCGTCTTGATAAGTATTGAATGCGTGTCTGCATGACCATCTTTTCTCGATATTACTACACCCTATCCCGAGGTGACTCGACCTCGTCTCGGCATGAATAAACCCTGTATTCGAGTGATTCGACCTGTCTCTGTATGACTCGACCCCATTTTGATGTGATTCAACCTTGTCTAGAGGTGGCTAGACCTCGTATTCGCGTGATTCGACCTCATCTCCGTGTGACTTGACCCTATCTTAGCATAACTCGACCCTGTCTTAAATTAACATGACCACATCTCTATATGACTGAACCGTGTCTCAACTTGTCTCGACTGTGTCTCAATGTGTCTCGACCCCTACTCAGTGTGACATGACCACATCTCCGTGTGACTCAACTTGTCTCCATGTGAATCGACCTTGCTTTACGTGATTAGACCCCTACTCGACATGACTCAATCGCGTCTTGATCACATATTAGCTTGGCTCTACTGCATCTTAAAATTACTTTACCGTGTCTCGATGTGACAAACCTTGTCTCAACTTAACTCGACCGTATCTCAGGTTTATTCTATCGCTTCTCGGAGTGACTCGATTGCTCAGCGCTACTCAGCTGCATCTTAGGATGACTCTACCCCTTCTCGAAATGACTCGACCCTGTCTCGGTCTGATCAGAGCGTGACTTGATTATGCCCTGGCGTGATTCTATAATGAATCAACTGAGTCTTAACATGATCGATCATGTCCTGAAAGAACTAAACCCATCCTGTCCCCGCGTGACTCGACTCCATTTTGGCATGACTCGATTTTATCGTAGCGTGACTCGACCTTAACTTGGCATGATCTGTGCATCACTCAATCAAATCCCAGTGTGATTCGAGCGTGACTCGACCATGTCTCAACTTCACTTGACTGTGTCTTAGTGGGACTAGAGCCCTTCTAAACATGACTCGACTTGGTCTCAGCATGATTCGACCGCGTATCGGCATTATCTGAACTTGACTCGATCGTGTCTTGGTGTCACTCGACCCATCTCAATTTGACTCAACCTTGTCTCGGTGTGATTAGACTACATCTCAGAGTGACTCGATAATGACTCGACTGAGACTCAATATGATCAATCACGTCCCGACAGCACTCGACCCTGTCTCAACGTGACCCAACCCATCTCCGCATGAATCGTCCCCATCTTGGCATGACTCGACTTTACCGTAAAGGGACTCAACCCAATCTAGGCATGATCCTGCATAACACAACCGCGTCCCAGCATGTTTCGAGCGTGACGCGATCATGTCACGGCTTGAGTTGACCGCGTCTTGGTGTGTCTTGACCTCATTTCAAATTGACTCAACCTTGTCTCGGAGTGATTCGACAGCGTCTCGGTGTTAACTAAGCGTGACTCGACCGCGTCTGACTTGATCTAAGCATCACTCGACTGCCTCTCGGTATGATTCGAGCGGCACTCGACCGCATCCCTCTAGTTCCGAGCGTGACTCCACTACAACCTAACATGATTTGAGCGTAACTCAATTACGTCTTGGCATGACTCGACCGTTTATTAGCATGACTTGAGCACGTCTCGATGTGATTCGACTTCGTCTGAACATGATCTGCGCGGGATTTGACCACATCTTAGTGAGCTCGTCTCGGCATGTCTCCTCCTCGTCTCTAAGTGATCTCAGTTTGACTCGACTGCATCTCAACGTGAGCTCATATCGGCCCATCTCAGTATGAATCACCCCGTCTCGACATGATCTGAGAGTGACTCGACTTCATCTTAGCATGACTCCACCCTATCTCAGCGTGATCTAAGCAGGAATCGACAGTGTCTCGGTAGGATCTGAGTGTGACTCCATTGCATCTTGCACGGGACTCGATCGCATCTCAACGTGACTTAACCCTGCCTCGACGTGACTCGACTCGACTCGTCTCAGGGAGAGTCCACCCCATCTCAACTTGACTTGACACTGCCTCAGCATCACTAAACCCTGCCTCGGGGTGACTTAACCTTATCTCGGTGTGACTCGATCCTCGATTATGCTTAAGCGTGACTCGATTCTATCCTGGCATGACTCGACCCATCTCGAGGTGATTCGATCTCGTCTCATGTTGACACCACCAATCCCAACGTGACTCAACATTGTCTCGTCATGACTCAAGCTATCTCGAGATGTCACAACCCCATCTCGTTGGTGACTTGACCCCGTCTCGATGTGATTAGACCATATCTCTACTTGGCTCGACCGCATCTCTACTTGACTCGATTGTGTCTTAGCGTGTCTCGACCCTGTCTCGGCAAGAAATAACCATGTCTACTCATAACTCAACCCCGTCTCAAAGTTACTCGATCGGGTCTAGGCATTACTCGACCGCATCTCAACTACGTATTGGCTTAGCTCAACTGCATCTTAGCGTTACTCTGCCGCGTCTCAATCTGACTCGACAGCATTGCAACGTGACTCGACCGCATATCGCCATGACTCGACCTTGTCTTAGCCTGACTCGACCGCATCTCAGTGTTATTCTACTACTTTTTAGCATGAGTCAACCTCATATCGACATTACTGAATTGTGTCTCGGCGTGACTCAAACGCATCTTGTCATAACTCAACCATGTTTTGCCGTGATTCGAACGTCACTTAATCCCTTAGTGTGATTCTATCATGACTTGACTGAGTCTTAGCGGGATCTGGACATGACTCAACAACATCTCAACATGACTCGATCACATCTCGAAGAGACTCGACACCGTCCCAGCATGACTCAACCCCATCTCTGCGTGGCTTGACCACGTCTCGGCATGACTCGATTGTGCCTCAATGTGACTTGACCCTCTCTCAGCATGATCCAAAGATAAGTCAATCGCATCTCGACAGGATTAAAGCGTGACTTGACTGTGTCTCGGCTTGACTTGATCGAGTCTCATCAGGACTAGAGCCCTGTCTATGGAACTCATTTTTAAAATCTATTTTCCCTAATAAACAATACAAATAAAGAAATGATATCAAAAATCAAATATTTAAAACGAGGATAGAGAAAATATATACACACTGTTTATACAAATCTCGGCCCAATCCTGTTTAGTTTTTAAAATAAAACACAAGCGTAAGCAAATAGTTTGAAAAACATTCAAACACAAATTTTGCGTGTATATATATAACTATACAACATATGAACAAAGCAAAAATCAAAAGTGAACTCTAGAGCTACACCTTTGACGTAAAGCTCTGCAACTTTGATCATCTCTATCACTGTCCAAAAGCAGACTATGCCAGTACAAAAATAATCACTCAATTCACACAAAATTTTAACCACACAGGTTTATACTCTTAATTCAGCACACAACAACACTTAGATCGTACAGATCAATATAGCACACAACAACATTGATATCACACAGATCCAATCAACATCCTCACAGGATAGCACACAACAATTATAAACCACATTGGTTCAATTACCCACACAAGATTAAACATATCAATCATACATATATAAATATAAATGTATGAAATGAAATGCTAATGTAAATCCACACAGGATGACCCTGGGTTTTTGTCCACCATAACACACAGCACTGGAAATCCTCTATCGAACCCAGTAGAGGAATGACACACAAACTGACCACACAGCTATGAGCATAAAGCTCGTAAATGTGGACAGCACACTATAAGTCCTTATCCACAAGATACTCCACACAAGAATATAGCTTCACAGGCTCTTGCCAAACAAATGCTTATGCAATATGTGAATGTATGAATACCATTTGTATCATATCAACACACAGCGTAGGAATGACATTCATGTCATCACACAACGTAGGAATAAGTTTCGTATCAGCACACAACATAGCTCACATAGAGTATATCAAATACCACACTGAATCATATGTATCATGCTTTCTAGTATACCATTCTAAGCACACAACAATAGAACAAAGAAAGCATATCACATTCTCACACAAAGAACACGCCACACAAGTATACGATATGCATAACCAATCAACCAATTTTCAATCATATGTCAACTAGGACATATAGTCATAAACTTGTCATTTTCATTCATATCATTAATGAACAACACAAGAAAACCAATTCACGCCTTACATTATTCTTTCACTTTGAATCAACATCGTATATTCATATTCAATCTACTAGAATACATGAAATCAACTCTAAGTCAACCAACAAATCTCATTTTCCCTTTGATTCATCTATATGAAGCAATCTCAACAACAACATTATTGGCCAACTATAATGACATATACAAATAGCTCAATAATTCTACATTCTCACTTAAGAATTAATCTTACTATCTAATTTAGTAAGCATAGAATACTTACGTTCAAATTTAGTAAGCGTAAGAACACTTAACTCCAAATACGAGCAAAATCAACAATGTCAACACGAATCAATCCCCCCCTCAATCGTCTTACAGATCCTCCTGTACAAAATTAATCATATACAATTCATTAACTATCCATTATCGCATTGATTCTAACCTTAGAATTGTCAAACCAACATTTATAAACTTTATGTCAACCATTCTCACAACTTTCCTTAATAACCCTAATCTTCCTTAATTCCATTCATTATAAGTCAACCAACTGTCAATCCTATATCCAAGCAAAAAAACACATGTTTACTCATAATCAACTTAAAATCATCCATTTGTCCACTAAGACACATAACCTTAAACATACCATTTTCAATTCAATTCTTCACTATCTAACAACCTACAATTCCCAGCAATCTTCCACATCCTTTCCCCAGCAATAATTTCAGTTTAAGCACATCTAATCATCAAATTCAAGCATAAACATTCATATGTTCATATAAACCTAATATCAACACTTACATTGTTGACTTTAGGATGGATACTTGCAAGAATTAATACTCAAATCACTTCCTTCACTCAAGAACAAAGTGATTTCTCACTTCTCTATCCTTTTCCCACTTTTTTCTCTGAAGGTTTGAAGAGTAGAAAGTCTTGAATGTTCTTGCCTCTTCATAAATCGTAACTTATATGTTTTTCTCATTTTCAGCAAAGTACACGTGGTGGGCAGCAAAGTATACGCTGTCGTGCCCACCGCGCGAACTTTTCTGCCACTGCATGTACTTTGTTGTTTTCAGCATTTCTCCTTTCTCTTTTTTTTTTCACATAAACCTTATATCCACCTTCAATCAACCTTCATATAACTAAATATAATCATTTATTTTTCATCATTTCAATAAGAAGATTCTCTTAATATCATGTTTGAGGTTGTCCAAAAAAGTAAAAATATAGGGCAGTTTTGCTTAGAAGATAAACCATTGGAAAAAATGTAGGGATTTCTAATGTGTTCTAAATCTAAAGGTAGCGGAAAAACAAAACAAATACATCAAGAACAGCCCAAGAACACTTCAAAACCATGACCAATACATATATTTACAATCAGTTAACAATTAAATGACATAAAGATGAAATATTTAATGGAAAGATTATACCTTTCTCCTTTATTTGGATTGTCGTGTGGTATATGATCAAGAACAGTAACTACCATCTCGAAATACTCTGAGACGACCTTTGTGACACTAAGATAGAACCCCAATACAGTAATAACACACAGATTAGCAAAATAGTGTACTAGCATAAGAGTAAAAATGTTTCACCTGTTCTTGGTCAGTTTATGATGAGATTCTTGCAAAACAGAGAGCACCACGTTTATCAAACTATATGATCAACCCCTAAATCTCACGTCTTTCACTAGAGAAAACTCAAAAATCACTCTTTTGATTTATTGAAGGAAGCTCATGGCCTTGGGATGTGTTTAGAGTAGTGGTACTCTCTTATGAAAGAATTAGGGTTTGTTCCTTTTTAAAGACAAGTCATTTGATTTTTAAATCTACTTAACAATCCTAATTCTTTTAGGACTTTGTTAAGTCTTTTATAAAAACAAAATTCATTTAAAAATCACAACAAGAGACATAGTGATTTTCAATCTAAGGATAATATTTGACATTGCAAATAGCTCTACATTATACCTATGCACTTTGCTAAATATACCAAATATCTATGACCCGTAGAACATGATCATCTACAAAGTACATACTAGTCTTAATTCATTTCTATTCTCATAAAACAAGTGACTAGGGATATTTAGAATGGTAATCTCATAACTTCCAGGTTCTACTATCAAGGTCCTCAACCTTGATACCTCAAACGCTTAATTAACATACTTGGATATTTTATCAAACACATACCACAGGTCAATACATGATATGATAAAATAATGCATCATAATTTTATTAATTAATAATAAAAATTACAAACAGTGTATTAGGCTAGGGCTTACACTAACAAGAAACTGACAAGCCTTTAGCTTTTGCGATCCCGCCAGAGGTGAACCACGCCAAATCCTTGCATATAAGGGCCTATGTCAATGGAAATCTGCTTGACAGAGTGTTGCCAGGAAATGGTTCAACCATCAGTGTCATTCTATTGAAGACTTTGTCAAACATAGGTAAGAGTATTGAAGACATAATACACATTGACCTCGTTGTGACTCCTGTAATAGGTGATGCGGCTAAAACCTTAGGCGTGATCCCCTTGCAAATCAGTGTTGGCAGTAAAGTTTGTACTTCTACGTTCTTGGTCATTAATTCCACAACTAATTACAGTCTGTTGCTTGGGACGGATTGGATCCACACCAATCTATGCATTCCTTCTACGCTCCACCAATGCCTATTATTTTGGAATGACAGGGAATTAGAAAAACTTAAAGCTAAAACAAACTCATTTAGGCGAGAGGTAAATTTAGTCGACGCGTGTTTTTAGCATGGGAATACCCAACCAATAAATTTCCAGGGGGAAGACAAAAATGGTAAGCCTACTACCTTCATTTTTATCAAAGAAAAGACTATGGCAGTACCCAAAGAAGGCAGGTCCATGGGCAGGCCGCCTTGTCCCTTGGATAGCCATGTTCCAAATGAATAAAGACAACAATTAAATGAAGAAGTCAAAAGAGACTGCGCTTACTGATTTTAACACAAAACCGCAGCAGTCCAAGGAACGTTGCGAGCCAGAGGTCCTTGGAGCTGAATCAATTTATTAAGAGACACCTTCAATGAAAGAAGATAAAATGGAGTTGAAAGACTAAAAGCAGCTCTTGCAAAGATGGAAAGGCTATAAGTTAAAGACCCTATGGAAGAAACAAATCTAAGAAGGGAAGAAGATCTAAAAATCACATACGTCAGTGGCTTATTACAATCAGACCTTCAAGCATTCCGAACAATCAAGCAAGTTATAGTAAAAAGAAATAGGCCTCTGGCCATTTCAAATAACTAAACACTTGCACATAAAGTAGGTCTCTGGCCATTGTAAACAATCAAACAAGAAATAGGTCTATGACCATTTCAAACATCTTAGCACTTGTAACAAAATTGGCCTCTGGCCACTAAAAGCATTCAAAGAAATTCAATAAAAATTTTCAAATGAACTTCCAATGAGCAGTTACCTGAGCAAGAGCCATGACTGTGCCAGGAGAGGAAGCGTCCATGGAAGTTTGTTCACAATCTGTCAAAGGAATCAAAGCAAGGACAATAATATTTTTATAAACATTTTGACAGTGGGTTGATTTCTAAAGATGGAAGGAAATATATGGATTCTAAAGATGGAAGAAATGGAAGTACAGTGGGTTTTGCTCCTCAGATTCAAAATGAAGGTGTAGTGTTGCTTTGGAGTTGGAAGTGTTGGTCAAAGAAATAGTTGGAGTTTAAAAATGGGATGAAAGTTGCTCCAGGAGGAAAAGTGTGGTGGAGTTCAAATGCTAAAAGTAATTTGAGTAGACCCACTTTGAAGACTTGGTCCAATCTTTTTTGTTTAAGAGTAAGGTGTGGTGTGAATTAATACATCATTCAAGCTTAAATATTTTAAGCTTTTTGGTGTATGAGGCAATTGTTTACACTAAAAATAATTTCGGTCTGCAGGAACAAATTAACCGGACAAGCCTGATTCTATTATGAACAAGTTGGCAGAAAATAATACATCGAAACAAGGAAATGAAATCAGAATATGGGAGGAATATCTGATTTATTTTACAAGGCAACAAGATCAATTAAGGAGAATATTTGATTTACCAAAGGAGAGTTGATTTCTTGCCAGCAGTATTCAAGCTCAGCTTTTATTTTCTCAAGTCGTTGCCAACCTTTTATTTTTTTGCAATTTGTCATCTTTATTTCTGTTTGTTGTTATTATTTATTGTCGTTTGACAATTTGAATCAATTGAGTCAAGAACCTGTCGGAAAAAGATCATCATATTTTTCTCATTTATCAATCGTTTGATTAGAAATTCAGATTTTGGGTATTTTTATTTATTTTAGTGTGGAAAGCTAAAATTTCTTGGCACGCTCGCATTTATTTTCTAATTTCGTTTCTGCATTCGCAGTTAGAAAGGACGACATTTGTCGCCTTTCCCAAAAAAGAGGCAAACAGTTTGATAGGCCATTTTGATCAAGATTCTTTAGAATCTATGGAACTCAATTTTAAAAACTCTTTTCCCTGATAAAACAATATAATAGAAGAAATGCTAATAAAATCAAATCTTAAATAGAGGAGAGAGAAACAAAAATGTTCATATTATAAAAAAACACTCGACCCAAAACATAAGTATCGTAAAGTTTTTACAGCAGAAACGGAAATAAGTTTGAAAACATTTCAAAATCAAAATATGAACATTTATAATACAGTACAAATATGTACAAAACCCAAAAAATAGAAGCACTAAAAACATGGAGCTCGACCTCTGACAATATTACTCTAGTGTAAGATCACTACATCTCTGATCCAGTGGCAGCTATCTACAACCTGCGCATCATTTAGACAATACAAACAAAGGGTGAGTATTTCTCAATACTCAGTAAGTATCCTACACAACAATAGGTTCATATTTTTTCATTTTAAATGAGCGCAGAAAAAATCAGTATCTCAGTACAAGATCT
>CANYCX010102866.1:0-11713 GCA_948193385.1 Breynia disticha f. nivosa
AGCTTGCGATTGTCTGAGGTCGAGCTCCACTGTTCTGTTTTTGCGTGCTTCTAGTTTTGACTTTGTACATATTTGTACATATCTTGTATATGATACTATTTTGAGTTTGAAAATGTTTCAAACTTCTTTTGTTGTTTCCGCTGTAAAATTTTTATGTTACGACTGTTTTGGGCCCGAGAATGTTATAAAATGTTGTTTCATTTTCTCTCTCCTCTTATTTTTCTCGTATTTCACTCTGATTTTAGTATGATATCTTATTATTTTATAAAGATTATTGATTATCAGGAAAACAAGTATTTAAAAATGAGTTTCACATTATTTGCCCACTATTTTACATAAAAATTAATATTATTAATTCAAGATTTCATAAATGAAAGAGCACACATGATAAATTTTAAAATATATACAATTAAATAATTTCATGACTTACAAAAATGTGAAAACAACATACAAAATAAGGAGTAGATATTTTACATAAAGTTATAAATATTATTATTTATTCCTTAACTAAATCAACCATTATTTGATAACGCTTTAATTAAGAGATGACATCCAAAGACGCACACCTTCCATGTGCGCGAGGATGGGAGTACAATTAGCCTATAAGATGTTTCCATACAAATGGGCGGGAAAACATTGATCGGTCATGTTCTATATGGATTGTTGGACATGAGTCAAAATCTATTAGATTGTGTTCCCAAAAATAGGGCACTTAAAGGCAACCTACTTTGAGTTAGTTGTTTGGTCAATGAGTTCCTCATGACTATACAAGATGCAGATGAGCAACAAATAACATTCTGTTGGACCATTGGTCGTGAACATTAAGTCCTTCCTATGTTTTGATAATGTTTAAAATCTATGAACTTGATAAAAATTATTTTCAAGATGAATTATACTTAATAGGTTGACAAATGATGGAAGCAAACCATTTGAATTGGTCAAAGATGTTCTAGAAAAACATTTTAGTCGACTAAGACTAAACCTAGTCGAACAGGATGAGTCTGGACTCAAGTAAGAACAATTGGACTCAAGTATGCAGAATGAAAAGCATTCCAGTCAACTAGAAATTTACCTAGATGAGTAGACTAGTGGAACATTGGATTTCTTAGACCTTAAATCTATATGAAACTCCATATGAATTACTGTATACTTTCATATACGCCCAATGTTCCTGTAACAAAGGTGAAAAGTGTAGGTATGTCAGGTATGTATAGGTTCATATTAGAGATCATGAAAGAAGTGAAGGGATTACCCACTATTAAAGAAAGAGAAAATGTCACTTACAACTTGATTAGTGAATTGAGAAGTGTATGACCATACCCAAATGTTATAATACCTTTCATTCTTTATCTGAGAATTCAATATCACTAGAATATTATAAAAGGAATTGACTTAATAAGGATGACTCTATCATGCCCTATGTAATTCTGACATTTTAGGGTAAGGGCTATGTAAGATTGCATAAGGTTTAATAAATGCCAACTACATTTTCATTCAATTTGTATTGTCAGTATAACTTGTTAGAGTGCATATATGACCTTCAAAAAGTTTAATTAGACACATATTTGGGCCAATTTAATTAAACAAATAGAGTGGGCCTGTATGGATGATAAAATAGACACATTAGGGCCTAGTGATGAGCGTGCACGACCATGATTAAAATACTAGAGATTTTGTATCAATTAATTAGTCTTGTTAATTAGATTATTCTAATTAACTAGAGTTTCCTAATTAAGATGGATGTCTAATTAAGTAAGATAATTAAATAAAACTAAGAATATATTATTGTGATTTTATTAAAAAAAATCAAATAAATATTGCCTAATTATCTGCCACTTAGGGTTAGAGAGTTACATCTATATAAAGACATAGAAAGACACAAAACTATAACCATATACCATAAAGTCGTCACCCCCTCACTCTCCCTTTCTCTTGGCCGAACACTCTTGTTTAAGAAAAACGACAGTTGTCTCTTGTTTTTAGTCAAAAAATGTGTACCTCACTTAAAGGCTTGCCTTGTCCAATTGATCATTCAAAAGAGATTCGATAAAGGAGCTAGATCTCTGTTCAGATCAAAATTTGCTTGAACATGTGTGATACTTTACAGAAGTGAACCTATAGATTGTCTCCTGGTTGGTGTTTTTATAGAATTAGATAAAGCATGCTCCAAAGGTAATCATCAAACCTTAGAATTTTCTAGGTCTTAATTCTTGTATGAGGTTTTCCTGTACAAAATCTTATTCTGTCATTTTTTTTAATTTTGTTGTTTTGATTTATGATAACACATTAGTAGCATGCCTAATTTCTAACAGTTGCAAAAGCTCTCAAAGCCACTCTCCATTATATGTTTAATATGAGCTACCTTGCACTCAAAAGTATATCGTCTTTTTGAGACAATAGGATTAGAAGCATGTGATGATAATTGACACAGAGTAGAGGGAGGTGGACATCCTAAAGTGGATGGTTTAGCTCTACTGTATGATAGTACAGTATGAGGTGGAGGAGTAAGAGTAGTAGTGCCTTTGAAGGTAGAACCATCAAACATGGGAGTCCCTTCTTCAATTTTTATTAGAACACTTAACCTCTTTACAGTGTTTAAAAGTATTTCATGTGAAGATAGGAATCGTGCACAATTTGGTTCCTATAAACCTTAACTCTTTTCGCTCATGACAGATCAAGTCCACACATCTCAAAGATTCGAGTTAGGATAGAGCCAAAAGGGATTCTAGAATTTCTTTCCCTTTGATTTGTCATGTAGCTATCACGGGACATAAATGTGACTTTGGAGAGAATATATGACATAACCATAAATAGAAATTCATATGATTATTCTATATCACGTGATACGTCACCTCAAAATCAATTCCTCAAAGTGTGACTTGCTTGTGAACCTTTGGAATAATCAAGCGTGTCAAAGTACTATTCACCAACAGCATTTTCATCTCATAACCATTACAATCCAACATCTTTTCCCAATTACAAATACATGATTGGTCCTTCATCTAGCGGATTACAAAGCATTTGTTCACATCACCTCTAAGCCTCATATTATGATCATTCTTGTTTTCATTATTCCCTTTCTTAAGAATATAGTCAAATGAACCTTTACTCTTACACCTAATGTTCTTCAAATCAAACCAAACACTCAAATCCATTTCACTAAAGTGTATATCATCCTCAGTAACTTGAGAATAAATCATAAGCTCTCCCAATTCCTCAAATTCATGATTCAAATTCACATAAAATTCTCTAACATAAACCTCATATATTGGATAAATTTTCAAAACAAAGGTAAAATTCCAATTTCTATAAACTTAGCTTCAATATCTAACCTAATAGACCTCAAAAACCAATAATCTAAGAATAAATTTTCTACAAGACCTTCATGAATTGGAAAATTATGAAAATAAGCCTTGACCTCTTTACTAACAAATCTCTTTGAATCAAAGTCTGAAGGAGTTTAAGAGGAACTTATTTCTCCTTTCCTTGACCTTTTAGAGGTTCTAATTTGAGCCATGTTGATGAAATTTAGATTTTGAAGAGATGACTATTATCCACATGACCTCTTTCATAGTCATTTTGGATAAGGAAAGAGCTTAACCTTTCATACCACTCTAAGGACTTGTTTCAACCCATATAATGTCTCGATCAACTTGTACACATGGATCAGATGTTCTTGATCGTGAATCACAACTGTTTCGGATGTATTGTTGGATTCTTAACCTTTCTCCATTGATGGTTCACCTATATCACAATTATCAACAACCTTCCTCGGCAGTGAGATCATATCATCAAATTTAACATGAATTGATTCTTCTACAACATTAGTTCTTATGTTGAAAATTCTATAAGTTTTACTATGATTCGAGTATATTAGAAAAATACCAACATTCAATTTAGTATCAAATTTTTGTAAGTTATCTTTACTATTATTCAATACAAACACTTTGCAACCAAATGGATGGAAATAAGAACTATTAGGATTTTTACCTTTCCAAATTTCATATGGAGTTTTCATTTAGTCTCTCCTCAAGTAGACTCTATTAATGGTGTGGCATGTCGTATTCACCACTTTGGTCCAAAAGAACTTTGAAATTCTATACTCATCTAGCATAGTCCTAATATTTCCTCAAAAGTTTGATTCTTTCTTTTTGCTACTCCATTTTGTTACGAAACTTGAGGTACTGAGAAATTACGTTCTATTCTAAACTTATCGCACCAATCCTCAAATTCTTTTAACTCAAACTCTCCCTTATGGTCCATTTGAATTACAATGATGGAAATTCCTTTTTCACTTCTATTAACCTACACCACTTAGCAAACTCATTAAACGCATCACTTCTATTTGTAAGAAAAATACACAAGTAAATCTTAAAAAGTCATCAACAACTATAAGAGTATATAAATTTCCTCCTAAGCTAACATGTCTAGATGGACCAGTCAAATCCATGTGAATTAGTTATAGTATTCTTTAAAGTGTAAATTTCATTCTTAGGTTTAAATGAGCTTTTAGAATGTTTAGCTTTAATGCATGGTTCAAATAGGTGTTCTTTGGTATATATTTAACTTAGGTAATCTTTTAACTACATCATTTTAGCTAATTTAGACAATAAAGGAAGTGGTGAATGACCTAATTTTCTATGCGACAAATATGCATTATAATCTAATGTGACTAAGAATTTTTCATTTAATGAAGACTCATCAAGCAAATTCACTATATAGACATTTCCTTGCCTAACACCATCAAAAGCAATTTTATTATCCTTAGCAGCAATACAATATGAAGGCTAAAACTTAACAACATAATCCAAATAGCATAATTGAGACACACTCAAAAGATTATGTTTAAGACTATTAATAACAACATATCAATCATAGGTAATGTTCCTCATCCACTTTACCAATTTCAATGATTTTATCTCTTTTGTTGTCTCTAAAGGTTACATGGCATTAATGTTTTAGTGTGATTGAGGCAAACAAGTTCTTGTCTCCACTTATGTGCCTTGAGAAAGCACTATCAATATAGCAAAGACTAGTGGACTTTTCCTTCCTTACATGTACCTACAAGTACAAAGTCAATTTCTCTTGATTATTACCCAAGCAAATTGGTTCATATTGGTTAGCCAAATACACTCAATTTTTCACAATGGTACCTTTAGGAACCCAAATTTTCTTGACCTCAATTATTCTCCTAGGAGCAAAACATGAATAAGCATTATGTCCAATCTTCAAGCATCTGTCACATCTAGGAACTTTAAAATTTAAGGATTAATTTCATGGCCAACCTTGATAATTAATGGTTGTTCATTTCAAACTCATCACATCCTAAACCACATCTACATAAGGTATACCATTTCATTTTTAACAATTTCTCAAACTTTTCACTTCCATTTATGTATTTTATAATGATATCATTAAACTCTACCTTGGTCTTTCAATTTAACTTTTAAGTCTTTCACATTCAAGAATATAATTAGAATGATCATTACCATTATTCAAAATCACATGTAACTCTTCATTTTCATTCTCAAACATCCGAATTCTCTTCTAACCTCAGTAGCATTATGATGCATCCTAACGCTAAGTGATGAAACTAATACTTAAGTGCAAACAGTCAAGTAATAAAGGGAGTATAAACTCAATCCAGTAGCAAACCCTAGGGAAATAGTAACATGTCATGCGAGTTATTTTTGCCTATTACAAGTCCAATAAATTAAAAGGTTGATTTTTGAATCAAAACTAAACTACATGAAATTAAATATGACTAACCTAAAGGCAAGAAATGTAAAGTGACTAAATGAAATCAAATGAAATCAAATGATGAAAATGTAAATTACATAAACAAAAGCAACTTAAATTAAAAAGAAATTAATGTAAAAACATCAAAAGTAAATCAAAATGACATTTTCATTGCATTGAAATGTAAAAGTCAATTCCAAATAAGTAAGCAAGTGATTCAAGACATAAAATATATAAATAATCTAAACAAACTCTCAATCTAAGGCATACTAACAATGCAACAGGCTGTGCTCATGTTTTAATAAAATGGAATAGTGTCAGCACATGTCGCACACTCCTTGTGCTAAAAATAAATTAGCATGATAATTGTGCTGAGTAACACGACCCGTGCTGAACTCCAGATACTCAGCATGCCCATCATCCTCTCACAAATGGGTCATAGGCATGAATTGTAATCAACACAGCCCATGCTGAGCACATCGAACAATTTGGATTTGTTCAAACCTATTTCTCTCCCAAATTGCTAAAAACCTGTCCACAAATCTGTCTCAAATAATAATTAATATAGACTATCGAATCAAAAATCAAAATCATGCAAAATAGTCTACAATCTATAAAGATATGAAGTATTATGAGCATAAATATCACATTTAAATTTATAAGTTATTTTCAATTAAATGCAGTTTTAAATGCGATTTTTAAGGGAAATTAAGCTAAGTGCTCGCATAAGTCATGAATACGGTATAGAAAAAACGTTCATAATACGCGCACATCACATTAGCATAATCAACATTAAGAGAATCAAAAGCATCAAGGAGTTCATCACTATTTAAGTTAAGATTTACCTCACTCTCCTCATTGCTATAGCAAGCTTCACGGGCCATGAGAGTAAGATTGTCCTCTTCTTTCTTGTTATCATCTTCCTCCTCATCATTCCATGTAGCAATGTATGCCTCTTTCACTTTTCCTTTTGTTCTTTCATGTGGAGCTTTAGAAGACAGAAGTCGACAATATTTTTTATGATGTCCCAATCTCTCACAATTATAGCATACATCACCATTCTTTTTTAATTTTGATGAAGAAATCTACTTATGATTGCCTTTGCCATCTCTATGTAAATATTTGTTTCTTCTTTTAAGAAGTGCCTTGTATATCTTCACATTCTTTGCATATAATTCAACTTCTTCATCTTCATCCACATCTTCTTTGTAATCACTCTCTTCTTTACACAACTTTAAAGATAAACTTTTTTCCTTGTCCTTATACTTGATCTTTAAATTTTGCGACTTTAGAATAATATCATATTTTAAAAGTGATCCAACCAATGCGCTAAAATTAAGCTTGTTGAATTCTTTAGACTTCATAATTGTCGTAACAGTTGCATCTCATTCCTTAGGAAGTAACCGCAAGATCTTTTTAACCCTATCACTTTCAATCATGGGTATACCAAAAGAAGTAAAACCATTAGCAATCTCAGTAAATCAATCAAACATAGAAGTTATAATTTTATTGTCCTTCATAGTGAATAATTCATAGTCATGAAGGAGAATGTTGATCTTCATCTCTTTAACTTGAGTTGGTCCTTCATGAGTCGCCTTCAACATCTTCCTAATTTCTTTAGCATTTTTGCATGATGCAATTCGGTTCAGATAATCTAAATTCAATGCACAATACAACAATCACATTGTCTTGGAACTAGCTTATTCACACTTCCAATCATCATCATTGTATTCTCTTTCTCTTCTTACATCACTATTGGAAGTCTTAAGGACGTGAGGTATGATAGTAATCACTTTCCATATCCCTATATCTTGTGATTTGATGAACATGGACATCTACTTCTTTCACATCATGTAGTTTGAGCTATCAAAGAAGGGAGGTCTATTTGCTGTGTGTCTATATGCTTCATTGCTACCACTAAAGTTCAATGACATTTTCTATCTTCTACCCTTAGGATGTTAATCCTTTAAGTAGGGTCTTACTCTGATACCAATTGATATACACATGATAAGAGGATTGAATCGTGTGTTCACAATTTTTCATTCTCTTTGCAGAGTTTAGTTGAACACTAGTAGCAACACAAAATAAAAACAAAAAGGACAACAATTTATGGTGGTTTGGTTCCAACAAGCCTATGTCCACTACCTTAGTGCCTCTACTAAGGATTTTCAACATACAGAATATTGATTTCACTATTACAATCACTTTCTAGGTAAGTGAGAACTCTTACAACCCAACCAATCAAAGGTTTTTACCATAACCCAACTACAATCTATATAAAGATTGAATTCGCAACAAACTATCTTAAAAAAACCAACAACAACAGTAATATATCTGTACAATCTTAAAAATTTCTCAAATAAAGATAGAACTTGAAGAACTCACTTGGGAAATGTTTCTACAGATGAATCAATGTAAGCCTTTGATTAGTTGCATTTTCATACATAGTTTTAGGTCATATTAGGCATACATTTGCATGTCTAAGTGTTGATTTATGTATGTTTTTATGTTGGACTTGAGTTTTTGAATGTTTCAAATGAAGGAGTGAAAGATGATGGATTTTGGTACTATTTTGAAGTTGCCAATATATTACGACATGGCCATGTCGTAATTCACTACGCAGAGATGTTGCATTGGGCTGCGTGCCATATTTCTTGGGCCTTAAAGACAGAGCTATTGAGCAGATGGAACTTGTCACTAATGGTTGGAAGACACTGTGTTATGTATTGTTAGCATATTTTGTGAGGGAAGGCATTAATTAGGGTTAGTTTTTTTAGAGATAACATAAAAACACTTTTTACGAGAATTAGGTTTTCTCTTCGCTTCTTTTGGATGGTTTCTTTGCAGATTTTTACAGGATTGATATACAAAATTTACACCATGTTTTGTTATTCCATTTTCATGGATAATTAAACCTTACTCTAGTTAAGGTACATTTGATATTCGATTCGAAAACAGTGTGATACTGTTGCTCTTTATTTCTAATGAGTGATTGCAGTATTTATCTAATTTTTGTTCACAGTTCTTTTACTATTATCTTGACTAATTGATTGATTGATATGGCCAATTGATTAATTAGTTGAACTAATATGTTACTAGTTAGGAGTAATTGAGTTGTTCTCATTATTTCTGGCATTGGTAGGAACTGACTTGAATGTTTATGGTTGGAGAACTTTCGATGTTAAGAAATTAAATAATCTAGTCTAAATAATTCATGGCGTTTTTGGTATTATTGCTAATTCTTAATGCTGTCATAAATCAAATCATGCAGGACGTTCTGGGGATTGTCTAGTGGTTAGAAAAATAGTTTGTAGGGCATCCCAGAACTATCAATGAAATCATGAAAGATTGGTCATTTGAATGCGTCACCAATGACTATAACTTTGTCTATTGTAATACTCATTTACTATTTTTAGTGTCTATGACCGACTGGCAGGATTGAATAGAGAAGTACCTTGACTATATTTTCGTCATAATTATTTTTTGTTTTAATTTTGCATTCTCAATATTCTTTCGATTTTATTTTTGCCAATTTTATTTTATTAATCAAAAAACTAGTTTTCTTTATTTTTAGCTCTTGGCAGATAATTAAATTTTCTTTGGTCTCTATGGATCGATCCTATTCTTACTATTATACTCGTATTTAGTTGTTACACAGGTACTATATTTTTGACTGGTTGACACCTTATCAAATTTTGGCACTGTTGTCGAGGTCCATTGATTCAAATTTATTTATTTGCTTTTGCTATTAATTTTTTTGTTTTTGTTGTTTTCTTTGTTTGTTTCTTTGCTCTCTTCCTTGTTTGCAGATAATCTTATATTTGACTTGGAAATTGAAATAACTGCAAATTGACTTAGGAAAGAAGCTAGGATTCGCAGAACTCAAGCTTCCAATTCAGCGCAAATTATTTCTACACTGACTGAAATTTCTGACTCTGAGTTTCAAGCTAAAGTTACGACAGAATTGGCTGATCCCAATCAGGAGCCAAGTTTGATAGAGTTTGTTGTTCCCTTATTGTTCAACAACCGTTATGTATTTAGTTTGGCAGATTGGATGCACCTTTTGAGATTAAGTCAAGATTGATTGAGTTATTACTGAGGTTCTACGGAGTAGAAAATGAGTATCCAAATAAGCACCTCAAAGAATTTCATGTAGTATGATCTAGTTGTTGATCTCAAGGAATCTCAGAAGACCAAGTAAAGTTGAGAACCTTTTCCTTTTCCTTGGCAAATCGATCAAAAGCTTGGCTATTCTATTTACCGCCAGGATCATTTGAGACATGGGTAGACAAGCTTAGATTATTTTTGGAGAGATTTTTCCCTGCTTCTAGAGTTGCGAACTTAAGAAGAGAAATATGCAGTATTCGATAGAAAGATGCAAAATCTCTTTATTGGGAGCATTTTAAGAAAGTATGTTCAAGTTGTCCTCAACATGATATTTTAAAGCAACTATTAATTCAGTATTTTTATGATGGACTTCTTCCTTTGAAGAGAAGAATGCTTAATGTAGCAAGTGGGGGAGCAATTATCATAAAAACACTGACGGAAATTTGAGAATTAATTTCAGTGATGGCTGCCACTTCACAACAATTTAATGCCAATCCTGAGAGTTCAACGAGACGCATTAGTGAGGTAAGTATTGCAACTCATGATCCTAAAATTGATAATATTACAAATTTGTTGAAAGAAATTGTTTCTTTGGTTAAAACTATGGCTACTAACCAAGTGCAACATATGATAAAAGAACATTCTTGTGGTATTTGTAGTATGCAGGATCATCCCATTGATGCATGCCCATCATTATAAGACAAAGAAGTAGTTGAAGTAAATGTTATTGGAGGAGTAAGACATAAAAGTTTTGATCCGTTTTCCAATACCTATAATCAAGGATCAAGTCATCACCCGAATTTGAGGTATGGTAACAACAACAGTTCTTTTTAAAATAATTCTAACCAACAACATGTAAAGAGAGATGACAAATCACAAGGGTTAGAAGATATTGTGAGATCATTAGCAACATCCACCAAACAATTTTAAAAAGCAGTGCAGAAAAGTAAAGAAAAAATTGAGGCAAGTATTTTTGACTTGAGTAGGTTGGAAAACTAAGGAAGACTTCCTTCTCAGATTGAAATCAACCCAAGGCAAAATGCTAGTGCCATTACCCTCATAAGCAAAAAATAAATTTCATCACGAGATGACGTATAATTACGACATGGTCATGTCGCAAGTAGGATGCAAAACACAGATCAGTACAAAAAAATTCTACTGGCCATTAATCCAGAAAATCCACCTTTTCTCATCATCTAGCAAAGAAAAAAATGTATTGGATGATCAAGAGGTGCTAGAAATACTAAAAAGGTAGAAATCAACATCCCTTTACTTACAGCTATTAAACAGGTACCTAGATATTGTAAATTTTTGAAAGAGCTATGCACTGACATGAATCAGTTTAAAGCTAATGAACGAATAACAATGGGAGAAACAGTGTCAGCAGTTCTTCAAAGGAAGATGCCTATCAAGGAAAAAGATCCAGGTATGTTTACTATTCCTTGCAAGATTGGTAATGTAGGAATTGAACAAGCTATGTGTGATTTAGGCGCCTCAATTAATTTGATGCCTTTATCCGTCTATACTAAGCTGAATCTTGGACTTTTGAAGCATAATGGTGTTGTTTTGACATTGGCAGACAGGTCTAGTGTTTATCCCGAGGGTGTGCTAGAGGATGTTTTGGTGCAGGTCAATGGTCTAATATTCCCTGCAGATTTTTATATGTCGGACATGGAGGATGACGGTACATCTAATTCCAAATTGTTGCTATTAGGGTGCCTTTCCTCAAAACATCTCGCACCAAAATAGATGTTCATGAAGGGACATTAACTATGGAGTTTGACGATGCAAAGATCAAATTTGATATTAATAATGCCATGAAACATCCTAATGACTTCTCTTCAGTTTTTTTCATTGACTGAAAAAT
>CANYCX010102997.1:0-12999 GCA_948193385.1 Breynia disticha f. nivosa
AGGCATGTTGTTTATAAATGAGATGGAATATTTATATATGTTGATGATGGTAGAGTTTCTCCTTAAAGTGCTTCAGATTATGTATGAGATGCATGAATGAGGTTAGAAGTGTAACGTGGGATTGTGTTTAACTTAATAAACTAGAGTGTGTGAGTGGAAGGGTCTTTTAAAATATGTTGTGATTGATGGTGTGTACATTAGCATGTCATCATATTGCACATTGCATTTAGAGGCTGCAAGAGTACGTAGGAGAGGCAAATAAAACCCGTAAAAGGATGTGGGAGAGGTCACTTAAAGACTGCAAGAGGATGCAGGGGAGGTTATTATAGCCCTTAAGAGAATGCGAGGCAGCACTTATAGCATTGTGTACATAAATGAGAAAGGAGGTTTAGTGCCCAAAACATGTAAATGGGGCGTAAGAGTATGCATCATTGAGAAGATATTTTGCATAACTTCCATGTGCACGCATCATGAACATTCACATGATTTTGTATGTTGAATGTGGTAATTTGAATGGCTATGAGTATTTACGATCCTATGTTGAGTTGATTGTGGCATGACTTATGTGACATTTCAAAATTGATGAATGAAAAGGGAAGATGTGAATGTGTATGTGTTATAATGATTTGAATGGTATGTGTGGATGTTATGGGTATGAAGTGTTTAAGAACGGTATGTTAGGGGTTGAGGTTGATAATTGTGATTTAAAATGAGTGTTGTTGATGTATGAATTTACATATGGAATGTGTTTGTGAAATTTGTTTATTTGATTTTAATGATTCCTGATAAGTGTGAGTTGAATTGTGTGGTTGTTTGAGTTGAAAAGGTACCATTTTCTATTGGAATCAGATGTGAACAAACAAAGAAATGGCATGGGTGAATCGTTTCCTAGCCTATTCATACTCTCTTGATCGACTTCGAGTTCCAGAAGCAAATTAAAGGAAGTAAACTGCCTGGCAAACTGTTTGCCAGACTGTTTACCAAACTGTTTAAACTTTTTGGACAGAAACTTTCTTCCAGACTAAATGGCCTGGTGAATGGTCTACCCAGACCGTTCACCAAACCGTTCTAATTATAAATTGGCATAAAATTGGATCTAAAATGTAGTAAAAATGCAATGGCGAGGCATGTTAAATTATTATTCATGGATGACATAAATGGCAAGGTGAAAACCTAACTTATGACGCGAATTACTTGTGTGTGAATTTTTGAATTAACATGATTGTAGAAATGAATGATGAGATGGATGTTAGGGGCTAAGGATGTGAACTATGTAAATTAGGATGTTGGTCTAATGGATGTGTGCATGTGTGGTATGATATTTTGTTAGAAGAAGTTGGAGTGGGCATGCTGAGTGAACTGGTGTATTGGAATAATGGACAATTGCGAACCATGAAATGTAAAAGGATTGTATGGCTAGGACTTATGGTTAATGTGTTAAAGGATGTTGGATTGTCTTACAAAATAGGTTAAATGATGTGAGAAATATCTATTAATGATGTGTGATTGAGTTTATGCCGTTTACCAAGTTTTTATAGTAAAATGAGTGTGAAAACAAGATGGCTAAGGGATTTAATTTGAATGATTGCTTATATGAGATAAATGGGAATAGGAAACATAAAAGATGACCTTAAAATGGATGTTCATGAATAGACAATTGCAATGGGCTATATGGTTTAATTAGTGGCGTGAAAGAATATACACTCACTAAGTTTTAATACTCGTGTTGTTTTTGCATTATTGTTTTATGTATGTAGAAGGCAAGAGGATTCCCATGAGCTAGGTCGGCAGTGTACAATGAGAGAACAAATTTGATAATTTACAAGATTTTTGTAAATCGGTTTTTTGTTTAGCTACGAAATGATTGTTTAAACTCCACATGAACATTTCATCTAGACTTAGGTTACCTGACTTAACCACAATATTAATAATCGGCCTCATGTTTGGCTGATAACATTATGTTAAGATGAGTTCAGATATCAAAAAAAATATTATATAGGAATTGATTAATGGAGATTAAATATTTTATAAAAAAGAGTTTTAAAAATTGACCATCACAGGGTAATTAGGCTAATTTGGTAATTAGGCCTAAAAAGGATGAAAGCACAAATTTTTAATGGGATAATTATATCATATACTACTTGTGACGCCAAAATTTCCAAAGTCCATTTTTGAAATAAACTGGAAATTCCACTATATCTTTTTTTCTTTTAAAACATAAATTGTTAGAGGGATGGGATGAAAACATGTTTTCCAAACATAAAATACAACTCAATACAAAAATCTTAATATGAAATGCGGAAGCAGGAAAAACATTTAAAATGTTGTGTTATGAAAGCCTTCTATACTAATGTATGTATAGATACATAATTATCCACAAAACAATTCAACTGGGAGCCCGACCTTCAGTATCGCCTCTAGCCTCGTCGATCACATCTTCCCATTCTCAACTTATGGGAAGGCAAACGGCTACATAACGGTTTCCATGTCCGTTCCTAGGCCGTTTCCGACAAAATTTTGGCCATTTTTTAACGAATTCTGCTAGTTTTTATCGTAAAAATTCCGAGGCATTACAACTCTCCCCCTTAGGAAATTTCATCCCCAAAATTAAAAGTAAGTTAGGTTTTCCCGAACCAACTTATGTTACTTAACTATACATCTTCCAAATTCAAAACTCTTAAGTTCTAATGATTCGTAAGAATCAAGCACATCATCAACGCGAATATATTCTTATGTTCCACATCATTTCCCTACGAGCTAGAAATCGAAGAGTTCAATCAAATTCTACTTACCTTACTCACTCCACATTTTACAACTTACTTATATTAAGTAAAACCGACCACACTAACAAATTTATCAATCTAATTCACAATTACGTTCACATTGGTTTAGATATTCGTACAGTTTCCCTTTGCCTTTATTATTCCTAGTCCACATTTGTCTGCACACATTCACAAAATACCTACTTGTGGCAAGAACCAATCACAACATATCACTCACATGTCACACATTTCTCACTTATGTGTTTCACCTTGAAGCATTCATAACCCCATAGTTTGCCAACGATTCTATGTTATCTGTTTTCCAGCTAATATACCTTTAGTACTTTCTACTTTCATCATAAATCCTAGCACCCTCAGTCACCTCACAATTCCTAATTCACTTAACACTTATTTCCTTGTTGTTTCATCCACATCCCGAAGTTACACATTTACGCTCGAAGAAAAAGTCTCTCTCTCTTAGAACACTCTCAATATCTCTTTGCTACAATCCCTTCTCTATCAGATAGTGCCATCCAAAGGTAGGTAAATAAGAAACATGATTTACGATTTGCGTACTTACGCATAAGAAGAAAATGTAAAGATGCAGAGAATGTATGAGCAATACAAATAATGTCCTACCCTTGGTCAATAAATTCATGCAGGAAGTCAAATGGTCATTCCCACATATGAAGTACAACTCTGACACTACCTTCAAGAGTAAGAGGAAGCGATACAACCTCAATAAATCACACTCACATTTCCACTCAACATATTTTATCGTAATCTCCCAATAATACCCACAATACTACCTCAAGTTTGTATTGCTTTGGTTACCCCTCACGTATACTCTACTGTTCTCCTCTACAATGGATATTACGTTCCTTAAATCCTCGACTCACTCTTACTTTTCACTCTCTCAATGCTCCATAGGTCACTTAGACAGTAAAATTCTTTCATTTTAAATTTTTTCAACCATTTCCAGATCATCACATTTAACAAATCCCCATAGACCATATTCCTCATAAGTGCACAATGACACAACTCATCATATCATATGACTCCCAAGCATATACCACATAAACGAATACAAACAAGCCAGGACACCACACATCCAAAACATCCCACATTGCTCCTCACACCATTTAGTTCTTTATTACACATCAACGTCATATTTACCATACTCTCTTTACTATGCCATTCATAAGCACCAATCCATGCATATTGCATTCACCACCTAATTCTTAACTCAACAAAATTTCACTAAGCAATCAATACATCCTAACTTCATTCTCAGCACATTTCTCCCATCCATAATCAAACCTAACATGGCATCAACCTCCCCAATACACTTCACATTCTACCCGTAACCATTTACAATCATCAATCAATTTCACCACCGAGTTCACCTATAATAGCAACACACTTTGACATCAGAGTACCAACACCATAAAGACTTATACATATACATCCCTCATCATAAGCATTTAGCAACATACTCAACCTAAGATACATAAGCATTTGGCTAAGAAGCACACATGTATATATTCATTAAACATCATCTTTTTCCACTTCACTTATTTGTTCAACCTAAGTATAACTTAAGTCTCATAGCTTACATGTCTCATTCTTTCCTAACAATTATATTTAGCAAGCATCTTGCACGATCAACACCTTTATCCAAACCTCTCAACACTTATTAAATAAGTTCATACAAGCATTTGTTTTAAAATCACAATATCACTCATATATTTTAGTCTGTACACATATCTATCTATCAGCCTTCCACTAATTTAACAAAGAAGCACAATAACCTGTTTAAGCCATAATCCACATTTATACTGCTTAACAATATAATCAAGTCATGACACATGTAAGCGTAAACCACCTTAACATTTAAACATACTAATCAATCAACCAAGCATATGAGTTTACACTTCATAGTTTTTTATAAACCATTTGGTTAATTCCTGTGAATTACTATGTAATCAAGGCGCATATATGCTTAACCAATTATTCATACTTACTGTCTTATCTCCCTAGTGTATAGCTTATGTGTGTCCTGACATTCTAACATCATCTTCAATTCAACCTTTTGTAATATACTTACTTACACATACATCACATTATACAACATTTCCATATCTCTAATACAATTTGCATTTGTCCATCATAACAGCACTCACATGCATACTTATTCTTTTCTTAAATTAATCACAACACGTAAGTATATTAAGTATACTACCATACCTACATTTTAATCAAACTATCGTATGCAACCTCAAAACACAATTCATTCAAAGATCAACCAATATCAACTTTGTTTCCATATAAATAACTTATCATTTATCAAACAACTCAATTCATAAGTAGGTTCAATACAATACAAACCTCGGGACTTGGCGGCTGCGTGCGATGCACTATCGACTGGCTCCAACATTTAGAAATCAACAATTCCAAACCATAGTTTCACATAATTTGATGCAATGAAAGTACTTTTTTTGGCACAGTCCGCAGGGAATCTAATCCCTACTCTGATACCACTAAATGTGACGCCAAATTTTATGAAGTTCATTTTTAATTAACTGCTGAAAACGCACTATATTTTTTTCAAACATAAGTTTCGAAAGGGATGGAATGAAAACATGTTTGCCAAACATAAAATAGAACTCAATACATAAATCTTAATTTGAAATGCGGAAGCGGGAAAAAACATTTAAAATGTTGAGTTATGTAAGCCATATATACTAATGTATGTATACATACATAATTAGCCACAAAAAAATTCAATTGGGAGCCCGACCTTCAGAATCGCACCGCGAGCCTCACCGATCACGTCGTCCCGTCCCTAATACCTGTCGATCTGCGCACATTTACCAAGTAGAATAAAAGGTGAGTATTAAGAATAGTCAGTAAGTGATCCTTATATTTATTGTGATGGATGCGCAGGGAAAACATCAGCCTGCCCGGCCTAGCCTCCTTCGATTTCACTATAGATTAGGTTCATTAATTATTACACACAACAAGCAACTCACACATAGCTCATTAGTTTTCTTTTATAAGTCATAACAGTATTAGTGAATATCATATAACATCAATAATACACAGGTGAGTCATATCATTTCCCTCTAACCGTAAACCTCAATAAAATTCCAACATCCAGTTAATATGTGATTAACGCACATATATCTATTCATTTATGTCATCATCATATTCACAACATCCGCAACACAACCAGGCCCTAGCAGTTGACATTCAACCATTATAACACATATCACTTTCCGTATACGCACATATAACAACCTCAATATTAATCTCAATTCATTGACATGTTACTATTCCTCATAACTGTACAGGTTGAACACGTTTCACATAACCAAATCAAACACATATCCACACCACAATAGGTTCGTGCCTCAACCATCCACATCAACCAATTCAAGTAGAGCCTACAACTCATAATAAGCACATATAACCATACAAGAATATTTTCATCCGTATAATTCATCTATGACGGATACACGAGTTCAATCTTCAAATCACAATTTATGCTTACATCATAGAGAACTCATACTCATTCAAATTCCACCATTCAGTAATTTGTATGCATAATGAATGCTCGTGCAATGCTAATGCATTCGCACGCAAATGATGTGGTCCGGAGCCTTAAAACTAAGCAAGGGAGAGACTCCACTCGATTCCCGTTATTTTGGGCAACTTACCCCTCAATTTAAGAGAGAGACTCCACTCAATCTCTTTGCAAATGTGGGCAACTTACCCCCTTTATTTTATAAGAAGAATTTGGGCAACTTACCCCTTTTTATTTTCATAAGAAAGATATGGGCAACTTACCCCTTTTTATTTCATAAGAAGAATATGGGCAACTTACCCCTTTTTCATAATGGAGCCATAAGCTCTTTTTCGTCAGAATGCATAAACATACAATATGCTCATGCCAAAAAAATCATGGTATGTATAAATGCAACTCTATGCATTTCATTTTAACTTTCCCATAACAAGTGCATATGAATGTTCCACACAACCATATTTCATTTTACACATAAGCCAACTAGTGGCATCATCATCATATACATTCATATATCATCTGTAACTCGTAAGAGTTCATCACAATCGTAAAGGAAACATTCACCAAATATGCACGGACATTCACACATAATTCATTTCATCGTCAACTTTATAATGTGCCCTAAGGCCATAGTTGCATACATGCCCAACATATATCACCATAGTCAGCAAACAACACATGCCACATGTAACTCAAGGAGAGTTCGTCAATTGATCAAGCAGGAACATTCATATCGTGCATAGGACAAGGAACCATAATTCACCACATCATTCTCGATTATATAATCACATATAACACATACGGCCAATTCGGCCTAAGCAATCATCAAATCATAAGGAACACCCATAGTACACATTTGAATGTTCCAACATTTTCATATCATTCGTAACAGACTATATATATAGCCCTTCACATCATAGCATGCGATTCTTCAAGTGTTTGAAACCATAAATCAAACCGAATCAATTTACACCTGTTAACTATCCAATTGTTAACAAACAGACCAAGGGAAACGGCCAAGGGGAACGACAATGGTGGCCATTTCTCCTGGCCATTCTGGCCCCTACCAACACAAATATAAGGGAAACGGCCATGGGAAACGGCCGAACTGGCCATTCCCTGGCCGTTTTCACCTGCAGAAATAGAATTCGGGGTAGTTTAACACTTACTCATCCCAACCATTTTCAATACACCTTAAACTATCTTTATCTAGCAATTGTACAATTCATCCCAACACAAACCAGGCCATCCTTCAGGGTTACACTCCCATACACCAATCCAAGCAATACAATCAATAATACCCAAACATATACTTAAGGATTTATACACTCATTTTCTCAACATCCATATTAAATTAACCTACCAAGCTATTTAGGCATATAAAGTAAGTGGCAAACACTTCATATTAAACATACAATTTCATTCCGACCAGAGCAAAACAATTGTCACAATCGTAACTTACACCCAAAATAGCACGAAATCAATCAAACACACATATCCATAATCATTCTCCTATACCTAACAATCCCAACAATCCATTATAGGCTAACATAATCACCCAACATAATTGACATACGAAATCAACCGTTCACACACAAAATACACCTAAGTAAGTGGTAAAAGACTTACCTTTAAGGTCCAAGCACTAATTCGTCGCCCAAACTCCGATTCGATTTTTGAGAACCGATACCTATTCACAACACAAACACATTTCACCCGTTATACACGATTCTAACCTACATTTCCAACTCTCACTCTTATTTCCACCATCATAGCAACTTTTCATACAACCCCTTTTTCTTGAATATGCCCCAAAACCTATTTTTTTATGCCAATGGTTTGTAGAATCTTAGTCTACACAAAAAAGATAGTAAAACCCCATAAAATGCATCCATTTTTACTCATTTACTAGTTCAAAATAAGAATCAAACTCACCTCTTCTTGCTCCCAAACCCCAATGCAGCAATGTTGTAGATTAGAGGTTGATTTTGTGGTTATTCTTGTGTTTCTTGGTAGATTTTATGGTTGGAAATGCTTAAGGATTGAGGTTTTAAAGTGTTGGAAAGGTTTGGATCGGTTTGGGAGTGTTCTAGGTAGAACTACCCCTCTTTTTCTCTCTCCCCGACAATACCTCGCGTCTAACACTTAAATTTGCCAAAATACATGCCAAACGGCCATGGGAAACGACCTTGTGGCTGTACCCATTGACCGTTCACAACTTATGGGATGTCAAACGGCTATGGAACGGTTTCTATGGCAGTTCCTAGGTCGTTTCTAGCCAAATTTCTGCCATTTTCTGACGAATTCTCCTAGTTTTCATCGTAAAAATTCCGAGGCGTTACATTAAATGTGACACATTTTAAACAACCATAAATATGTTCTTATATCTCAAATTATTCTCATACAGAATGAAAATCAAAGGTTCAACGTGATTCATCTTAACTTACACACTCGTCTTCATGTGCTATCATTCACACCGAACATTTTATGATCCTACTATACAATTACAACCAATCGATCAACCAAGGTAGTATCAATGTCTCACACCTCTTCCATATACAACTATAACCATAAGTACAATCGAATTCCCTTTCAACTTGTTTACCCTCAATTCATAGATGCCTAAATATTTACATGTTCACTTTCGGCCTCTCTCCCCACAAGGTTTTCAAAATCCTCTTTATACTTATACAACAGTCACATGATCTCCACATTACACTGTTAACTATACATACACTTGTTTTACTGTCATAAGCGATCAACCATGACCTATCGAGTCATATTAACTCGTAAAGTTGTTATCCATATGTGATTATTACAACTGGCCACTTTACTTGACCTCAATTCTCTCGTCTAACCCTCATAGTATACATATATAGCTAGGCTCGCGTTCCTTCATCTATCAGGTAGTTGCCAGTCCAAGGTAGGTAAACAAGAATGTAATTTTCCATCGTAGATGAAAGAAATGGATAATGCAGAACTTTTTTCAAGAAATGCAAGTAATGTCCTACCGTTGGTTAAAGAAATATGTAGGAATCCAAAGCATGCACTTTCTTATGCAAGATACAACTCTAGCAACTCCTTCAAGAGAAAGAACGAGCAATAGCAACCTCATGGATCCCGCTCTATAATCTAATTGTCAAATATACTTTAGCAAAATCTCTCGATATCAGTTATTCCATGTTACTTTTAAATGGTCGCTCTCATTTCTATTTTCTCTTACATACTCATTTTTACCCTTTTCAATACTGAATCTGTCATTTGGAACTGTTAAGTTCACTCGGTTAAACTCTTATGTGGAACTTAATCCACGCTCACTCTAGTTCACTTTCCAAACAAACCTCAAGTCATTAATCTACTACTAATAGGTTGTTTGATGGTAGGTTTGATGTTAGGAAGGAATAGGAATGGTGGAGGGTTGTTAGGAGAGTGTTTGGGGACGTTTTATCGTGAAATGAAGTGTGTTCGGCCTACTTAAAGACATGTTCAGACCCTCACTAACGTATGCCAAGGTCCAAATTAACGTATGCCAACAAAATGCAGATTTATGGATTTCCAGTATGAATAACATATTCTCCCCCATGGATTAACATACGTTAATCCAAATTAACGGAGGTTAACATCACTTTTGGCATACGTTATTTGCATTCCCGCAGCCACACTTACCATTTTTCGACCTCCTTTGTTTCCTAACGTGCATACACTTATACATACATGCTCATAATTTAATATAAACATTATATCAACTTAATTAACGTCAATTAACATCAATTTACCTCATATATCAAGATCAAATCCAACCATAGTACACATCAACTTGCATCTCTTCTATTCTTTTCATTTCCCGATCCCATAACCTAACTCCCACAACACTTATGCCAATGTTTCCACATCACGTTCCATCATTATTACTCATGAATCTAACATTAATTAACCTTGAATTAGACCTTATTTAACACCTAAACATACCTCATATCATCCTTTGTAGTTTCATTCGAAAATAGAAACATTCGTTTACTTTAATTTTCAGCCACCTTCATACAACATCCTTCGCACGTGCAAGGAATCAAATATCACACACAAAAATTTCATTTTGAATCAAAATCATTATTTTAAAATTTAAAATGGACTAATTTTCAGGGCGTTATAGGATATGTAGGTGATAATGATTCATAAGGTTAAAGTGATGTTATGATACGTGTGTTAGATGTTGGGTGAGTTTGTATGAATTGTTATGTGTAAATGTGGTTTTTTGACTAAACACAAAAGGTCAGAACGGGCTATGGAATGGCCTCGACAAATTGTTCTCCAAGCCGTTTAATTCCAGAGTCATTCCAGAAGGAGGGAAAGACCTGGACAACAGTGTGTGCAGGTTGTTCCCCATAACGTTTCCATGCTTTTGGTAGCTTAAAAATGTATATATTTAAGGGAAAAATTAGATCAATAATCATCCTAATACTTAGCAGTTTGGTATAAAATAAGATTTAAGGCTTTGACCTTGGATTACAAATTAATGCCTATTGATTTGAATAAGGAAAGGGAATAGTGGAATTGATAAGAGAAGGGCTGAGACGAATTAATCATTAGAAGATTTGGGAGTTAGTATTATTTAGGTATGATAATTCCTTGCCTTGAATAATACACTAATGCAACGGCGAGCCATTAGGGAATTAAGGCATGAAAGACATCGTGTTCCATGACCATGCTCGTGTTAGCCGAAGATTCCTCTGCACTTCATCTTAACAATAGTAGGTTTATCACTTACTGAGTATTTTTATATACTCACCCTTGTATGTTGTTTTAATGTTGTGCAAGTCTAGCATAATTTCACGAGAAGGTTCTGAGCACGCTTCGATGATCAACATGGGTAGCGATATATGATATTTAAAAATGAGCAAAGGTTATTGTGTTGTAATTTAAATGTAGAAACATTTTCATTCAATAATCATGTTTCATACTTTATTAAAAAAACCTATGTTTTTGTATTAATTAGAATAAATAGGATTTAAATTTGGGCGTCACATTTAGTGGTATCAGAGCAGAAATTAGATTCCTTTGGGATAAGTGCATTGTTTTAGGGTCATGTGCATGTTTTGACTTTCAAAACAATGAATTAAGTTTTTGAAAACAAAAAATTTGTTTGAGAAAAATCTTCGTGATCTGACCTCGAAGAATCCTCGTGCTTGATTTCTTTAGGGTATGATTCTTTGTGTGAAGTTAATAGCCTAATTGTTAAGGTACAATTAAGGAATAAGTATGTTACTTGAATGAACTAATGAGGTGATAATTGGTCAAGAGAAAAGTTGATTTTAGAAAATGTGAGTAACTAAACTTGATAACTAAATTGCTTGGTTATGTATAAAGAGTATGAAATATGAAAATGAGTTGTAATTTAAAAAAAAACATGATAGGAAAGAGTGACTTATGGGCCACTGATTTCAAGTGCCTAAGTTGTGATGGAGACGGGTTATGTGTATAGTAAATGCACGACTGAAATGCATATCATGGGCTAAGATATAACAATGAAATAAATAAAGTATGAAAATACCATTTGGTATTGTTGTTGTCGGAAATGCATTGTATGACTTGAGCAATGTATGTAAATGAGATGGGGAATGTCTTGTGAGGGTATAATGAAAATGGCCATATTTGTGTATTGATCTTGCATGTAAAGAAGTGATATTGTTGCGTGGATGAGAATGGTAATTAATGGAAATTTGGAACTTAGGACAATGTTAATTGATCATGGACTCGGTTAAGTGTTTTTCCATGTGGATATAATATGCATGTTTCTTTGATTGAAGCTAAGTATGCGAAATGCAAATTCTGTGTGATTTGAGTACAATCATGCTTAATGATGTATTATTGAGTAATTAATCTAAAAGTGAACTTGTATGTGAAGACATGTGAAAACTGAATTTTGCATGTTATGATATGTGTAAATAATTTTAAGTTTTTTTCACTTGCGACTTTGTTTAGTGAAGAATTAGACATTATGGTAAAAGCGTGTTTAATGATTTCTAACGGTGTGGCTTGTGTTGAATCGGCATGAATGTAAGATGTTATCTTGTATGGGATTGTGAATGGTTAACATATGATTCCTTGTTGTTGAGTAAGAATTAGACATTATGGTAAAAGCGTGTTTAATAGATAGAAGAAATTAAATGAATTCTTAAATGAATGTGAAAGATTGGTTAACACATGGTGAGAATGAATGTAACATCCTGGAAAAATTTTCATATTAAAATAAATATGGGAATATTAGTATATAAAGATATACGAAAGGTTGACGTAAAGTTGACACGAAATAAACAAAAGAAAAATCAAAAAATTCAAAAAAAAATAAAAGAACGCGCGGTGGACACAAAAGAATGCGGTGTTGGCATGACAACGCGTAGTAAAATCTGACCACGCGTACTTTGTACAAATAGACGCGTTCTGGTAGCGACCCCACGTAGTTTATGAACTACCACGTGTACTTGGTGACCCCGCGTACTTTCCTGTCGGTTTGAAAAAAAAATATAAGATTCGAAGTCTCGGGATGCCATTTCATTTCCAAAACAGATTCAGTTCAGAGCAAAGCTGAAGTTGCTTAGGAAAAGGGAAATGGAGCTGAGAGATAGATTTTAGCTGGTTTTTGTGATTTATTTCAAG
>CANYCX010103055.1:0-24797 GCA_948193385.1 Breynia disticha f. nivosa
TGAATTGAATTCGTAAAAGAAGAATTATGCTTAAACTTATTGGATATGGTATAATGAACGTGGTATGGAATTGAATGGTTAAGGTAATGTTTATGTAATGCTTGGTTTGTGTATGTTGGATGATATGTTTTAAGAAAGAGACTAATGTAATGTGATTGGTTTGATAATGAATTGAGTAATCATGACCTGTGCGATGTGATCTTATGACGAATGTTTGGATTATATCTGAGGCTTGTGTATGGAACCTTGAAGGTTGTTGGGATGATGATTAATATGTGCTTGATGACGGATTTAGTTATCATATAAGTAGTGAATTATGCTTGTTGGTTGAATTTGTATGAATGGTCTATGAAATGGTGGCTTGCAAATGTATTTGGAATGCTGCTTGTAAGTGATTGGTAACCGGTACACTCTATGGCAATGATTAAATAGGTAATTAAGTATTGGAATGCTGATTAATGTGTGAATTGTGTATAAATTGAATGTTTGATCAAATGGGGAAAAAGATAAATGTGTTAAGTGATGAATTCTACTAGTTTGGGATCATGCAGGTGCGAACCGCCAGGTCCCATTGCTGTTTCTTAAGGGAAATTGTCTGTCAGGGGCCAAACAGCCTGGTGAAACAGCCAGGAGGCTATTCCCCTTGGTCGTTCCCCCTGTTCTGGCTATAGAACAAAGATTGTTGTGCGAGTTTCGATCTAGTATGGTTTGGCCTATTGTTTCAAATGCTTGAAGAATCGTACACTTTAATTCTAGGGGCTATAAAAATGATCCGTGGAATATAACCTTGTATGATTCAGTATAACCTTGTATGATTAAGTATGTGATTTGTGTGGCAAATGACTTAGAGAAAAGAATAAAAGTATATGGAAATGTATGAACATAAGCATAAAGCTTATAATGAAAATGTTGGAACATTCAAATGTATACTATGAGTGCTCCTTATGATTTGATGATTGCTTGGGCCGAGTTGGCCGTATATGTTATACGTGATTATATATTTGAGAATGATGTGGTGAATCATGGTTCTTTGGCCTATGCATGATATGAATGTTCTTTATTCGTTATTTGATTAGTTACATTTGGTATATGTTGGATTGTGCCACCAGTTGGTCGTGTGAGTATGTTTATTTATGGGTGATATGGAATGAATTATGGAACATTCATGTGTCTGCGTATTTGTGGAAATTAAGATGTAAAATGCATGAAGTTGCATTCATACATACCATTGTGGCATGGACATGATCACGTTGTATGTTCATGTATTGAGATCAAAAGGAGCTAAGGGCACACATGTGAAAAAAAGGGGGAATTTCCCAATTATGTCAAAACAGTGGAGATTGAGTGAAGTTTCTCTCTAACTGTGTTTTATTTGAGGCAGTAAAGATCGAGTGCAGTCTCTTTCTAACTGTGTTTGATTTGAGACAGCAGAGATCGAGTGAAGTCTCTCTCTGACTGTATTTGAGGCTCCGGAGCATAGCATTTGTGTGTGGACAATAAATTAGCATTGCACTTGCATTCGTTATGCATACTTGTTGGTTGCCTGAATATGAATGCGTGATGGTTATGATATGAATTGACTTGTGATCGAGCACATGTGAGCTAATTTAGTTATGTGGATTGTGATATATTTTGTATGGTTATGAACTGTTGAGAATCATGACCGATGACTTGTGATTGAATGATATGTGCTCCTGAATGAGATTGTGTTATATGTATTATGTGAAATTGTATACGTGTGGGATTTGATGTTGAATTGATTGGATTGATGGCATTGTGAGGCTTATATTTAGAAGAAAATGGTATGACTCAACTGTGTGTTTTTGATTTTATGTGAGATTTATGAATGTGGTTATGACTGGATGTTGTGTGATTGATTATGTGAGATGCTCGAAAGGTTGTTTTGCATGTGATAGGCTAATCGATATATTATGAAATAATAGATGATTATGATTTGGATATATAAATAACTTGTTGTGGTATGGCTATGGTGAGCCATTAGGAAGGATAGGCGGGGAAGGCCGAGGACTCCCCTGCACCCCAGCTTTGATAACACTAGGGGATCACTTACAGAGTTTACTTTGTATACTCACCCGTGTTTGCTGTTGATTTGTGTGCAGAGTGACAGGTATCAGGGACGGGACTACGTGATCGGCGAGGCAAGCGGTGTGGTACTGAAGTTTGGGCTCCCAGTTGTTTTAGTTTTGTGAATGATTTTGTATCTATACATACATTAGTATAGATGGTTTTATAAACTTAACATTCTACATGTTTTCCACGGCATCTGCATTTCAAATTATTGTTGATGTAGGATTTGTATTGATGGGTTTGGAAATCATTCATTCGTTCCTCTTTCTTACTTAGCTTAACCGTTTTCAAAAGAAAAAAATGGTGCAAAAATCGAGTTTTATTTGAAAATGGATTTTGCAAAAATTGGCGTCACAATTCAAGCCATCCTCAAATAATCTGTATTTATCCCTATCAGTCGCAATGTAGCTCGCAGCAAAATGTGATGGCTGGGTAAACTGTAACACATACTCGGCTACAGTCATCTTCCCCTGCTTCAGAGCTAAGAACTCTTTCCGTTTTGCATTCAGATACACCTGATGTAAGTACTTCTTCCTAAACTCCCATGAAAAATCCTCCCAAGATATAACTCGTTGAAACTCCAAAGAATGGGGAACTGTCTTCTACCATTCATACGCATCACCTTGAAATAAAGATACTGCAAACTCTAACCTGCCCTCTGTACTTGCCTGCATCATCTCAGAAACTCTGATAATCCAATCCAACCACTCTTGTGCCAGTCGTGGATCTGTAGTACCACTGAACTCTACAGCTCTCAACTTCTTCAATTCCTTAAAGTTTCTAGCTCTAATCTGATAATCTGTTAAAGGTGGATCTTTGTACATAGGATAGTAAGGTGGGGATGGTGGATAAGGATAGGCTGTCCATACTGCGGATAGTCAGGATCATACTGTGTATCTCTCAATCCTACACATGATAATTGTACTGTAAGGTCCGTTGCTCTCTCTCTCCTGTAGGATGTCTGGGCTCTGACATATATATAAAATAAAATGAACTAATTACGCACAAATTTCATACAATAATGATGCAAATGCAATCACAAATCATACATCAATAACATATCCAGGGATCATATCCCTACTCTAATACCAAATTAAAACGTCTTATCCTATTTACCTTATTAATCACATTACTAATTAATCATATTACTATAAGTGTAAGTTTACTTTAAAACTTCTCTTACAATATACATACATATATATATATATATATATATATATATATATATACGTTATTCGTTAATGTTAACCTTTGTTCATCTTCTTCAAATCTTATTAATTATACATACAACTATATCGTAACTTCAATTTATTGTTCATCTGCTATATACTCAGAATATAGATCGTAATAGCTAACACATCGATGTATTAAACTTTGTGTTAAGCTAATGCGCCCTGTATTCTTTATTATGCAGGTTCATACTTTACGTAAACTACTATATAACAACTATAACCTGGATATACCAATCAATACCTATTACACTCCTGCGAATCAATTTCAAACATATCAATAGTTCTTAGGCTCCTATTAACTCATTTAACAACATACACCTCAAAACAACAACAAACTCATATATATACATATATATAGAATAAACATCTCAACAAAAACATATCCGTATCAATGCATAATCAAAACAGAAGGTATGGACAAGAAAAACATGCAACAACACTAAAAAATCATAGGCCCAACTCTGATGAGGAGAGAGAAAATGGTCTGGGAGTAGCAATTAACCCACTTGTCAAGTATAAATCTTTATCTCTGCTCTCTGCTAGATCCTGAAACCAAAATTCGCAGTTACGTGAGTTGCGAGCTCAGTGAATAGTCGTTTAATTAACCAAGTTATGAATTGAATATATGAATCTGTTATCAGTAATAACAATAAACATAACATAATGGCTATATATATTCACAAGTATTCTTTCTATAAATCATATAATGATATTTCTGTACGTTTGTTTGTTTACCATGCAACGTAATCAATTATATGTGCAGTAGTATAACAATGTACTGTATAAACCCCTTTACAGAAATGATCCTATTAAAGGATCTCACTTCAACAGTATAAGCCCCTATACGTATGATCAATCATATATTACCAATTCACACCTCCTCATATCAACACCATATCAACTCCATATCAATATCATATCAACACCATATCACGTCAATCGTAACCGCAACATACAATCATATCATTTGTACTGTAACGTACCTATTTGCATTCTCATTTTGCTCGTACCTATTTGCGATTCGATAATATGAATATATATATATTTGTGACCATTTTATACCATTTCCACGCTTTACCATTACTTTGCAATTCACATAGTCTAACGATCAATCATTCATTATCGCATATTTAATTGCATAATCCAAACATAAATTCGTATTTAAAGTGAGTTAGACTACTCGTCTGTCAACGGAAATACTCTGACCTCTGCGTGCTATGGTCCTGCCCTGACTGTCTGATCTGTCGTCCTATATAAATCATATATAAATCTTTTTATAAGATTCTATATAATGATAATTATAATGCATGCCCTAAAAATTTCATTACTTTTGCTTCTAATTCTAACAAACCCTAAACCTAACCCTAGAAATTTCTGAATTTCTCTTTCATCATCAATTCATCAATCTAAGTCAATTCTATCTCAATTACGTAGTTATTTCAATAATCCATTCAAGAAAACTCAAAGCTTACAATAGCAAAACTCGTAAAAATTTACGAAAACTTCGAGTTTTATCTATTTTGATTATACCTCAGGGTTCCTGGCTCGAGATTAGGATCGATTCGATAACTCGAATCAATTTTCTAACTAAATTCTTGAGTCTTTCTCTTAATCTCTCTCACCTTCCTCAGGTCTCTCTCTTTCCTCTTTCCTCTGGAGCTTAATTGTGTTCTTGAAGATTCTGCTCAATTTCTTGATTACCCGAACTTATATTTTTTTCACCATACCAGACAACTACACGTGGTGGGATGTGGATTATGCGTAGTTGTGCCCACCATGCGTTTTCCCACCGTCCACCACGTGTACTTTTATGTTTTTAAGCTCTATTTGATTCTTTGTTCACTTAACATCAACCGTCCATCAATCTTCTTTCAACCTTCCTTAAACTAGTTTATAATAATATATTTTTGTCAATTTATCATCTAAATTTTTATTTTTATTAAATATTTTACTTATTACATTTTACAAATAAAAATCCAAATATTACTGATATACCTAGTATTAGTACTATGCCACCTATTTGACAAAATTTTGATAGACCTATTACAAGATATGTTGGATTAATGTATACAAGAAATAACCTAGACAATTATACCCTTTATGAAAAATAAGTTAGATTCTATAAATCCGTTTGGAGTTTACTTAGATTTAAATTGTATTATAAATGTTAAAGAAGCCATAGATAAATAGGAAACTGTATTAAGAATAACTATTTCAGTAAATAAAATGGATTATGAAATAATTAAAGAATTTTTAGAAAAAACTTTAATAAATAGTGCTCAAAGATTTTGGAACAATTTAGATTCAATTACTAAATCAGAACTATATACTGACACTGATATTAATAATATGATAACATGAGTAGTAGAAATTTTTAGATTAGAATTCCATGAAGAAAGAAAATATATAAAAGATTCTTCAATAATTGTTAAATATTCTACTGCATTAATGAGATTATAATTATATGATATATGTGAAATCGAACAATATATTTTTTTTTTCAAGATTATTATTATCATATATTTAATCAAGTATTTGATACTAGTAATTAGTTATAATCATTCTTTGCTAAGATACCAGACCCTTGGGAAAAAAATTGATAGAAACCTATAATCGAGGAAATTTAGATACTTTAGGTACAGGAATAGCTCATTGTAGAGATAAAATAAGTAATTGGTGTGCTAATGCTACACTTTCAAAAGCATCAAAAGGATTAAAAAGAAAGATTTCTTTATGCTGTAATAATCTAAAAATGTCAATAATGATAGGTTGTGATAGTTCTTACTATTATGGAAAGATAAAAAGAAAGTATAAGAAGAGAAAACAAAATAAAAAATCTTATTTTAAGAAAAGAAAGGCAGGTTATTATAAATACAAAGGATATAAAAAGACGAAGAAACTAACTTTTAAAAATAGAATAGGAAATCCAAAAGAATGTGGATGTTGTTATTGTAAAGAGATTGGACATTATGACAATAAATGCCCTAAAAAATTAGAGAAAAATAAAAGAAAATTGAAATAGATCAGAGTATAGAAGAAATAATTAATCAAGGAGATTTTATTGGATTAGATAATTTTAATATAGATTCAGATGAAAGCATATTTATACTAACAGATACTGAATATACATCTGAAGAATAATATGGACATAGCAAGTACAACTAATTTAGAGAAAGAGTTAAACATAAATAGTTTAGATGAAGTAGATAACCAATTAGAACAAACTGGAGAATATAAACAAGAAATTTAATAGATAAGAAAAAATTAAAAAAGATACAAAATGAAAATTTCTCTTTAACTAATTATTCAGGATTTAAAGTAAAAACTCTAGAAAAATTAGGAATAAAACCTAGAAAGCATAATTTATTTTATGGATTAAATATACGAGAAAAAAAATTTAAATATAGCCATAACATCTAACAAAGTGATGATACCCTTATTAGCCAAAAAAGATATTCAGGAAAACTTACAAAAAATTAAGCAAGAAATTAAAAATATTTTAGGATGGATATATATTGGAGCAATACAAATAATTATAAAATCAACTTTTAAAGAAGGACTAGATATCCAATAGAATTAGTTATAATGAATAATAGAATAATAAATAGAGAAGAAGCATGTTTAGGTATACTTAGAGAAAATTTACAGTGAAAAATTAAAATTTAATATTTATCCCAGGACTTCTTATCGTCTCTTAGATAAAGATTTTGATAAAACATTAAGTCTTATGCAAGACTTTAAGAGAAAAGATTTCTTTAAAAAAAAAATAGACCCTATTCTATAACTTATAGAAATGCATTTGTTATATCCAATACACATCATTTGGATTGTTATTTAATAAAAGATACTTTAGATTTTCCTTATTTATTTAATGATGTATGTCAAATACAAATGTCTAATTTACCTAAAATAGAGGAAAAAGAAGATAGAATCTTAGAGCTAGATTTACAAGATAAACCATTATTAACTTCAAATATAATACCACCAAGATTATCATTTACTAATCAAAGGGTAATTAGTCATCCATTGACTAGACAATTAAGCATTAAATATAATCATACATCTAGCATAATAATTGCTAAAGAAGATAGTCTAAAAAACTATAAGATAAAAAGTGAATATTATGATGGAATAACTTTTATTCCAGTCATGATTTAATAGATACTGGTGCAAATGAAAATTATATTAGCCATCAATTATGCTTATCTCTACATAGATACAAATTAGATGAAACCTATCAATATACAAATTTTAATGAAGAAATACATGAAATAGATGAAGTTGTAGAAATTTGGACAAAAAACTATACCAATAAGATTACTGATAGAAAATGAAGGATATAATAATACTTTAAAAATAATGTTAAGAATAACATTCCTTGAAAATGTTATAAATGCATTTTTTTTTGTCTGACGGTTCCGACGAAATCACCCAGTATCCGGTGGCCACATTGGACCCCGACTACTCCAGGCTTGCTCCGGGAGGCAATGGAGCTACCTAACAGGGGGCTGCTCCCGCCAAGAATCGAATTTGGACGAACCCGAGGCGAGACCTCTAGAGGGGGACCGATTGCCACTCCATTTTCATATGGAGAAAAACATGTTTTTGTTCAATAGTTCCTTATCTACAAAAAAAAAAAATCCAACATGAATAGTTGACAATTTATTTTTTAACTGTACACATTGAAGATCTGATGCGTTTGATGATGTTTTAGTTCTTACCCTTGAGGTCGACGTTATCACCTAGCTTTCAATTGCAGTTTTGGAAAGGTAAGATTTAAAACTCCAAGAAGTTCGAGTTACCATTGATGTTTGGATGACTGGGTTATGAGGTATGAAAGAGTGAAGGTTGGTGTTAATGTTGGTGTCTTTTGTGGTGCAATTGTGATAGTAATGATTGCTATCCGTGCGGGAAGAGAAGTCGAAGATGGAAGCTTCATTTCATTTGTACTCTGTTGTGACGGTGGTTTTGGGTTGAAATGAAGAGGGTTTAATTTGTGGAAAGGGTAGAGATATAGAGATTAAGGTTATGAGAATTGAGAATGAGTGTGTGAGTGAAGCAGCCTAGCCTAGGTTAGAAATACTTTTTGAAGATGTGGATAATCTTTTGTCATCGCAGATTATTATCCTATAATTTTTTTATTCGATTCAAATATTTTTAATATTTAATTACATAACTTTGAAAAGTCCAAAAATGTATGTATTCAAATGAGATTTACGTTAAGCAAATAGATTATTAAACTTTGAACTTTCTCTTGCCAGTACAATTCATAAATTTTATTGGATAATACCTTATTATAAAATATTTACATATTAGATTTTAGTTATATTAGTAAATTTAAAAGATACGAGTATATATTTATTTAAATTTATTATGCATAAATTAATTATTTCTATATATACTGTTTAATATATCAAATTTTTATTATTTATTATACATGATATTTTTTGAATAGATTCTTTTCATGGTGTATGACTGAAATTATCAAGATGACATAAATATATATAGGTAGCTAAATATCCTCATTATTTTGTATTGTTTACATATAACATAAAATGGCCTAAGACATAGAGATTAGTTGATATGTAAATAATAAATTAATTAAATAATAAGATATTTATTTATGATGATAAAGATAATTTATACAATTTCACAAAAACATGTATAATTTTTTAAATATATAGTTATAATATATTTAATGAATGATTTTTTTATTAAAAAATTATTTATTTATTTCTATATTTTAATCAAATTTAATTTTTACAAAATAATCTGAAAAAAATTATAATTTTATTTATTGAAAATAATTTAGTTATAATATATAACTTCCCACAACATCGTGTGGATGCTGTGGCTAGCCTTTCACTAATTATTCACATCCTTCTTCTTATTTTTTACAATCACTTTTGCTATTTCAAAAATTTTTGTTAAAAACCTAGTATTTTTACAATTATTTCTGCTATTTTATTTTTTTTTTAAAAACTACTCCCTCCGTCTCATTTTATGTGATATAATATTTTTTTACAGTTAAATTTTACAAAAACATTTATTACACCGCAATTTCTTCCTTTACCTCTTATAAATGAATTCTGTTAGTGGAGTGTGAGAAAGATGATTGGTTAGTTATTATTATTATTGAGTGTTGACTTAAAGTTTTAATTGTAACATCCCATAATTTATTTGAAGGAAATAATTAATGAAATGTTGGAAATAAATGATTTAATTGAAATTTATGAAGGTAGATTGAAGGTTGATATAAGGTTAATATGAAATAACCAAGGAAAAAGGAAAATTTGCTGGAATCAGAGAAGTACGTGCAGTGGCAGCAAAGTACGCGCAGTGGGCACGACCACGCGTACTTTGCCATCCACCACACGTAGTATTCTGTTTTCTGGAAAAAAATTTAAAGTTCGCTCGATTCAACCGACATTCAAGAACTATAGAAACTAAACCCAGAGAAAACTGAGAGAAAAGGGATGAGACTTGAGAGTTTTGAGCAGAGGAAGTGATTTGGAGCATAAATTTGGCAATCATCCATCCTAAAGTCATAAGGCAATCTTGAAGGAAGGTTAACTTAAAGTTTATGGTTAGATTTTGCTGATTTGAATGGATATTAATTAATGTTTTGGTTGCTGAAAATGATGATAATTATGTAGAGAAACTAAACTTGATGTTAGGGATATGTTAGGATGATTTTAGGAATTGATGAAAAAGAGTGGAAAATCAAAGGGTTAATGTAGAGTTTACATAAGGTTGATTGCTGAAATTGTAAACCTTGCTGATTTCATGTGTTGAATGAAAATTAATGCTAGACAACTATGTTATGACGATTAGAACATGAATAATCCTAGGTTGTGTAAATTAGCAAAGGTAATCCTTGAATGAACAGAATTTGGTAAGACTAATTCATAAGAAAATGGTGAAGAATGGTTGACTTAAGTTGATACATAATGCATTGATAATTTCAAGTAAAGAATCAATGTGATAATGGTTAGTTAATGAATTGTATATGATTCATTACGTACAGGAGGATCTATACGACGGTTGAGCGGTTATTGAGCTAGTGTTAGATCATTGCTTTTGCTTTATTATGAGGTAAGTGTTCTTACGCTTACTAAATTGATTCGTAAACTACATTCTTTAGGCTTATTTATGTGTAATTATAATTGGCCTATAATGATATGCTTGAGATTTCTAGAGTTAGACGAATCATATTGAAAATGAATGAGTTGAATAGAATTGATTATTAGAAGCCTCATATATGTTTTCCAATGATAAATGTTTGACAAGTGAGTGATCATTATGCCTATGTGGTATATTTTGATAGATACATGTTGATATGAGATGGATGGTTTTTGTGTGTGGTATTTCATTGAGATCTTGACTTGATATTGATTAAATGCCTGTGTGGTATCATTTGAGAGAAATTATACTCTGTGTGAGTTTTATACAGGCTTTCTTATTGTTGTATACTGATATAATGGAAAGCATGAATTGTGATCCTATGGATGTTATGGTTATATATATATGCTATCCTGTGTGGACGTTAACCTGTGTGGTTTGTTGTTTGTATATGTGAGATATGGTTGTACTGGCATAATAGGATACCATAAGGAGAAAATAGATAGACACGACCTAGTGCTGATTTATATTTTTCCCCTGCACATCATTTACTTTTAATGAAGCTAACAATCCTGACTGAGTATATTTTGTACTCACCCCCGTTTATTGTTTAAATGATTGCGCAGATTGTGAGCAGCTGCTTAATTGGACAGAGCTAGAGGTGATCAATGTTTCCAGAGTTTAATGTCTGAGGTCGGGCTTTGAGTTCTTTTTTGATATTTTGCTCTGTACATGTTGTACATCTATGTATATACACGCAACTTTTGAGTTTGATATGTTTTAAACGTTTTTAGCTTTCGCTTGTGTTTTATTTTAAAAATATAACTGATTGGCCTAACATTTTGAGTAAATATAGCGTGTATATATTTTCTCTCTCCTTTATTTTTTGATCTGATTTTTATATCATATCTTAAATTATATTATTTATTAGGAAAAAAGGATTTTAAAAATTGATTCTCACATTTAGTGGTACTAGAGGAGGTGTGCTTAGATAGAGCAATGTTGGTGATGTCAAACCTGCAGTATCGACTGGTACTAGTAGAGGTAGAGGTGGCAGAGGTTCTGGTTCTACTTCTAAAGGTGGAGCAGTTGCCAAAGGTGGAGCAGTTGGTTTAGGTAGAATAGGTGGATCTACGGGAGCAGTAGGACCATCAGGATCAACACCACAAGCCCGAGTTTATGCTATGACTAGAGATGAGGCTGCAGAGGATCTAGATGTGATCACTAGTATTATTTCTATCTTTACATGTAGTACTTCAATATTGATTGATCCAGGTTTTACGTGCTCTTTTGTGAGTGAGTCAGTGGTAGACCATATTTGAGGTAGTATAGAGCGTCTAGGTTATACTGTTTCTGTATTGATGTCTGCTGGTGGTACTTTATTGGTGAGACATATTTTATGGCATTGTGAGCTACATATTGGTCACTCGACTTATTTTGTCGATTTGATTGTTTTGAGGATGGGGGAGTTTGAGATTATTTTAGGTATGGATTGGTTATCCAGGAATTGGGTTATGGTCGACTGCTATTCAAAAGAAGTTGTGATTGAGGTTGATAGTGAGAGACGAGTATTGTTAGTAGGAGAAAGGAAGACTATTCCTTCTTGCCTAATTTTAGCAGTGAGTACTGCGAGGTTGACTAGAGAGGATTGTGATGCTTATCTTGCTTTAGTGATTGATCTAAATCAACCTAAGTTAGGGGTGCGAGATGTGGAGATAGTATGTGAGTGTCCTGAGGTAGTTCCTGACGAGTTACTAGGATTACCACCACAGCGAGAGGCTGATTTCATGATAGAGACTATATCGGGCACAACACTAGTATCTATTGAACCTTACAGGATGACAGTTGTTGAGTTACATGAGTTGAAATGACAGCTGGAGTAGTTATTATAGAAAGGTTTTATACGACCTAGTGTATCACCTTGGGGAGCACTAGTATTGTTTGTACGAAAGAAGGATGGTAGTATACAATTGTGTATTGACTATCGTCAGTTGAATAAAGTGAGTGAAAAACAAGTATCCGTTGCCACGGATAGATGATTTGATTGATCAGCTGCGGGGAGCTACAGTATTTTCTAAAATTGACCTCAGGTCAGATTATTGGCAGTTGAGAGTTTAGGATAGCTCGATTGAGAAGACAACTTTCAAGACTCGATACGGGCATTTCGAGTTTACTGTTATGCCATTTGGGTTAACGAATGCACTAGCTGTATTTATGGCACTAATGAATAAGGTATTTCAGACTTATTTAGATCAGTTTGTGGTTGTGTTTATTGATGATGTTCTAGTGTATTCGAGAGATAGAGATGAGCATCAGAGACACCTCCGTATTGTGTTAGATTTGCTGAAAGAAAAAGAGTTATATGCTAAATTCAGCAAATGCGAGTTCTGGATGTCTGAAGTTATCTTTCTAGGATATGTGATTTCAGCAGAGGGAGTGAAATCGGATCTTAGCAAGATAAAAGCAGTTCATGAGTGGGAAGCTCTGAAGAATGTATCTGAGGTACGGAGTTTTCTGGTAGCTAGTTATTATAGCAAATTTATCGAGGATTTTTGGAGGATAGCTAGACCTATGACATCTTTGTTAAGAAAGAATGTTCCATTTGTCTGGAATGACAACTGTGAAGCGAGTTTTTGGAAACTGAAGAAGAGATTGGTTGAAACTCCAGTTCTGATGTTACCTTCTCAGGGAGGTGGATTTGTTGTTTATACAGATGCTTCTGGAGCTGGGTTAGGTGGAGTATTGATGCAACATGACAGAGTTATTGTATATACTTCACGATAGTTGAGACCACATGAAGTTAACTACCCGACACACGATCTGGAGTTAGCTACGATCATTCATGCTTGGAAGGGTTGGCGTCAGTACTTATACGGGGAGACTGTACTTATACGGGGAGACTGTTCAGATATTCACAGATCATAAAAGTCTCAAGTATGTTATAACAAAGCGAGAGCAGAACCTTTGACAGAGACGATGGATTGAGTTATTGAAAGATTATGACTGCACGATTGAGGATCATCCTGAAAAGGCAAATGTAGTTGTTGATGCCTTGAGCAGGAAAGAAAAAGGGGATGATGAATCAGTTACTTATAGAGCGGAGTCTTTATTTGCTTTGCGAGAGATGCGAATGCAGTTAGATTTGATTGAGGATCAGATGTTAGCCAACATTAGAGTTCAACATCATATGCGGGATGTGATTGCGGAGCGTTAGAAAGAAGATGAACATCTAATGCAAATTAAGAAGAAAGTTGAGCGAGGAAAGGTACTTACTTTACACCGACTTGATGATAATGGTGTATTGTATTATCAGGATAAACTGTGTGTTCCAGATATTGCAGAGTTGAAGAATGACTTAATGGTAGAGGCTCATTCTTCTCCCTTATCAATTCATCCTAGCAGTACTAAGATGTACCGAGATTTGAGGGAGTTATATTGGTGGGTACATATGAAGAGAGATATAGCTGCGTTTGTTGCGAGATGTCTTCCTTGTCAGCAAATCAAGGAAGAACATCAAGCTCCAGCAGGAAAATTGAGACCATTAAAGATTCCTGAATGGAAGTGGGAGAAAATCACCATGGATTTCATTATCAGTTTACTGAGGACGTTTATACATCACGATGCTATCTGGGTTATTTTTGACAGACTGACGAAATTGGCTCATTTCTTTGCTATCCGATAGGAGGATATGTTGGATAGACTTTCTGGGTTATATGTTGCCGAGATTGTCAGGTTACATGGTGTTCTTACTTCTATTGTGTCTGATCGTGATCCTAGGTTTATATTGCGATTCTAGCAGAGTTTGCAGGATGCGATGGGTACTCGTTTGAGGTTTAATATGGCTTTTCATTCGCAGACTGATGGTCAGTCGGAGAGGACTATTCAGACAGTAGAGGATATACTAAGTGCATGTATTTTGGAGTTTGGAGGTAGTTGGGACTACCATTTACCTTTGGTTGAGTTTGCGTACAATAACAGTTATCATTCTAGTATCGGGATGACACTTTACGAGGCATTATACGGGAGACGGTGCAAAAGTCCAGTTTACTGGGATGTTGATTTGCGACAAATTGAGGGTCTGGAATTAGTTCAGCAAACTCTGCATAAAGTGAATATTGTGAAAAGATGTATGCAAGCAGCTCAGAATCGTCAGAAGAGCTACTACGATTGACATCACCAAGAGATAGAGTATGCAGTTGGTGATAGGGTTTTCTTGCGAGTTTCACCCTAGAGAGGTGTTATTCGATTTGGGAAGCATGGAAGTTGAGTCCTAAGTATATCAGACCGTATGAGATTATTGAGAGAGTGAGACCACTGGCATACAAATTGAGATTACCAGCAGAGTTGTTCCGATTACATTATGTATTTCATGTTTCTATGTTGAGACGATACCGATATGATCCTAGCCATGTGTTGAGCGCTCTAGAGTTAGACATATCAGAGGAGCTGACTTACAAGGAGAAGCCTGCTGAGATATTTAACAGACAGGCGAGACAGTTGAGGAATCATGAGATTGAGTCAGATATAAGACGACAGTATCCATATCTGTTTCCAGATTTGACAGTAGAGCATTGAGGTATGTTTGATTCTGGATATGATTTTGATATTGAATGTTGAGAACAATTGCTTTGATTGATGATTTCATTGGTTTTGTTGTGGATTTGATTTGGTTTAAATTTTAGGCACGAGATTTTCGAAGAGGGGGAGGAGAATTGTCGCATCCTAAAATTTATTTTAAGGAAATAATTAATGAAATGTTAGAAATAAATGATTTAATTGAAGTTTATGAAGGTAGATTGAAGGTTGATATAAGGTTGATATGAAATAACCTAGGAAAAAGGAAAATTTATTGGAATAAGAGAAGTACGCGCAGTGGCAACAAAGTACGCGCAGTGGGCACGACCACGCGTACTATGCCATCCACCACGCGTAGTGTTCTATTTTTTGGAAAAACTATAAAGTTTGCTCGATTCAATCGACATTCAAGAACTTTAGAAACTAAACCCAGAGAAAATTGAGAGAAAAGGGCTGAGACTTGAGAGTTTTGAGCAGAGGAAGTGATTTGGAGCATAAATTTGGCAATCATCCATCCTAAAGTCCTGAAGTCATAAGGTAATCTTGAAGGAAGGTTTACTTAAGGTTTATAGTTTGATTTTGCTGATTTGAATGGATATTAATTAATGTTTTTGTTGCTGGAAATGATGATAGTTATGTAGAGAAACTGAACTTGATGTTAGGGATATGGTAGGATGAATTTAGGAATCAAGGTTGATGAAAAAGAGTGGAAAATCAAAGGGTTAATGTAGGGTTTACATAAGATTGATTGCTGAAATTGTAAACCTTGTTGATTTCATGTGTTGAATGGAAATTAATGCTAAACATCTATGTTATGACGACTAGAACATGAATAATCCTAGGTTGTGTAAAATAGCAAAGGTAATCCTTGAATGAACGGAATTTGGTAAGACTAATTCATAAGGAAATGGTGAAGAATGGTTAACTTAAGTTGATACATAATGCTTTGATAAGTTTAAGTAAAGAATCAATGTGATAATGGTTAGTTAATGAAGTGTATATGATTCATTACGTACAGGAGGATCTGTACGATGGCTGAGTGGTTATTGAGCCAGTGTTAGATCATTGCTTTTGCTTTATTACGAGGTAAGTGTCCTTACTCTTACTAAATTGATTCGTAAACTACATTCTTTAGGCTTATTTATATGTAATTATAATTGGACTATAATGATATGCTTGAGAGTTCTAGAGTTAGACGAATCATATTGAAAATGAATGAGTTGAATGGAATTGATTATTAGAAACCTCATATATGTTTTCCATTGATAAATGTTTGACAAGTGAGTGATCATTATACCTATGTGGTATATTTTGATAGATACATGTTGATTTGAGATGGATGATTTTCGTGTGTGGTATTTCATTGAGATCCTAACTTGATATTGATTAAATGTCTCGTTTGAGAGAAATTATACTCTGTGTGAGTTTTATACAGGCTTTCTTGTTGTTGTATACTGATATAATGGAAAGCGTGAATTGTGATCCTGTGTGGATGTTATGGTTATATATATGCTATCTTGTGTGGACGTTAACCTGTGTGGTTTGCTGTTTATATCTGTGTGATATGGTTGTACTGGCATAATCAGATGCTATAGGGAGAAAATAGATAGGCACGTTCTCGTGCTGATTTATATTTTACCCTGCACATCATTTACTTTTAATGAAGCTAAGAATCCTTACTAAATATATTTTATACTCACCCTCATTTATTGTTTAAATGATTGTGCAGATCGTAGGTAGCTGCTTGACTGGACAGAGCCAGAGGTGATTAGTGTTTTCAGAGTTTTACGTCTGAGGTCGGGCTCCGGAGTTCATTTTTAATATTTTTCTTTGTACATGTTGTACATCTATGTATGTACACGCAACTTTTGAGTTTGATATGTTTTAAACGTTTTTAACTTCCGCTTGTGTTTTGCTTTAAAAATGTAAGAGATTGGCCCAGTGTTTTGAGTAAATACAGCGTGTATATGTTTTCTCTCTCCTCTGTTTTTAGATCTGATTTTTTTGTATCATATCTTAAATTACATTGTTTATCAAGGAAAAAGGATTTTAAAGATTGAGTCTCACATTAATATGGATATTTTAGGACTAAGTAAAATATGTTTTGTCTCATATAAAATGGACATCCAAATGGCCATTTTGTGTCACATACAGTGGAACTAAGGGGGTAGTTTTTTTCTCTTTTGATGTATACAATCAGAAGTGTATAAATTTATAAATTATATAATTAATTATGTAATTTGAAACTCTCTTTATATATGCGAGATTTTATTAAGAGGAGTGATTTCAAATGATAAATATTATAGAGGAAATTAAAATTAATTTTGGAAAAGATGGCTTAATGATTATTAAAATTTGTATTTGTTTAAATTTTTTGTAAGCGAAATATATAAATCTTTTCTAGTGAGGATAGCCAATCTGAAATTAGAAGTAATTTTTAATTGGAAATTGAGAAAAATAAAATATAAACACTCAGTAATCTGCAATCTAAAAAAAAGACAGACTAGCTTATATTTATAAAAACCAAAGATAAATTCTGGTGGCGATAAACTTGTTATGTTTTAACACTTTATCTTCAAAACTTTTATTAAATAGAATAATTGATGTTGATATGTTTTTTTAACTAGAGAAAATAAGAAATAATTGATTCTGTTATGATAATATTAAAATTTGGATGTTGTTTGTCTCTTTCTAGAAGGGTGACAAACGTCGTCCTTTTATAACAACGAAAACGCGAACGAAGTTAGAACAAAAAAATAAACGCGATCGTGCCATGAATTTACTGTTATTCCAAACCAAAGATAAATTAAATATACGAAATCTTAAACTTTAATCAAACGATTGCTAATGAGAAAATAGGACGATCTTTCCTCAATGGCCCTTGATTCAATGAACTCAAATCGTCAAATCGAAAATAATAAATAACAAGAAAATTAAATGTAACAGTAAAATGTAAGGAAAATAAGAAAAACAAAGCTTCATCAATGGCTGAAAGATAAAGTAAAAGCAAGGTTGGTGTTTGATGATTGATAAATGATTGTGTTCCGTTTCATTCTACTATATTTGTAGGGTTTTCTGCGAAAATTCCCTTCCTTTGGCAGCAGGATATTTTCCTTGGGCGAAGATTCTTTTCTTTGGCAAAGTCAATCAAATCTTCCATAAATATCCTCTTAATTGGTTCTGTGAATATTCTGTAATTTATCTTCCTTATTTTATTTCTGTCAAATGGGATCAGACTTGTCCGGAATTATTTTTGGTGTAAACAGATGTCTAACTCTACTCTAACTCTATTGAAATTTTATCTTTGTCCATTGAATATTTATCTATATGTAATTCTTCTACTAGAAATTATGGTCATATTCAATAGAATAAAAACAATTGGTATTCTCTCAACATTATTTTATAACACGTTATCAGCACAACTTCTCTCTTTTTTTTGTTCCCGTTACCATGACCTACCCTTCTCCAAATAATGTATTTTCCGTTCAAGTAAATTACATATACATGAGGTAATTCGAGGCAGCGGTGTTGTGACTCCAAGTTAATAGAAATCAGATTGTAGCACTTTTCATCTCCACCACCTTAGCTTAGCACCTGGAGAAGCAACGAAGAAGTGATGTTTGTACCAACAGTGGTTGGTTCAAAATGGGGAAGCATACAACGCTTTTGGGGAGAAAGAAAAGAGGTTTGAGATATTTAAGGATAATCTTAGGTTCATTGACAAGCATAATTAGGTCTTACTAGCTTGCGAATTTGAACAACGAGGAGTTGCATCCGTTTACGGTGGTGCGGACCTTGGGGTTATGCAAATTGCTTCTTCGCTCCAAGCGATCAATGTCCTTCACAAAACGTGATCGTTCGTAGCGTTTCAATTTTTTCAATGGATCAAAGGAATCATTGGAAAGCATGCGTTTACGGTTCTAGAAGAATGAATATTTGTTTTATTAATTTTAATTTCTGAAGAACTGATAATGGTATAAAAAAATCAACATTTGCTTTATTATTTTCAATTCCTAAACAATTGATAATGGTTTAAAAGAATTAATATTTGTTTTATTAATTTTAATTCATGAAGAATTGATAATGGTTCTACAAGAACTAATATATTTTTTTAATTTCAATTCCTGAAGAATAGATAATGGTTAAAAAATAATATTTTTTATTATTTTTTTATAGAGCATTTTGACAGAAATAACCTACTCACATGGGCATGTCACTTAGGTTCTATCTTTGTAGATAGAATGCCAAGATTAGAAAGTTATTGGGAAAAAAATACAATAACTAAAATACCACTGAGAAATTGTATCTTTGAATACTTCATGATATGAATTTATAAATGTGTGAATGTGTAGTTTTATAGAGCATGTTGACAGAAGTAACCTACTCACATGGGCGTGTTACTTAGGTTCTATCTTTGTAAATAGAATGTCAAGATTAGGTAGTTATTGGAAAAACATACAACAACTAAAATACCACTGAGAAATTGTATCTTTGAATACTTCATGATATGAATTTATAAATGTGTGAATGTGTAGTTTTATAGAGCATGTTAACAGAAGTAACCTACTCACATGGGCGTGTTACTTAGGTTCTATCTTTGTAAATAGAATGTCAAGATTAGGTAGTTATTGGAAAAACATACAATAACTAAAATACCACTAAGAAATTGTATCTTTGAATACTTCATGATATGTTGGGTCATGTGAATTTATAAATATGTGAATGTGAATTTATAAATAAAATACTATGAAAAGCTAGCCTAGTATTTAAGCTTTGTCAAATATCGGAAGCACAGTCCTGTAAAAGGCTAAAAAAGTGGACTGAGGGAAGGTGCTCTGTGCACTGAAGACCGAAGCTTTCGTGTTATGTAATTTTATAAACATGCACTCATAAGTTGAGAATACATCACAACACTATTAAGTATAGTGTGTATAAGCTGATCAAGGGATGAAAAATGATTAAAGTAAAATTGATCTTAATTTTTCTTATGTGAGACCCCGTAGCAGTCAAGTGGATTTTTACAAGTTCCCTTCTTACTTTGATATTTTTATAAAGCATGTGCCATGGTGTTTAATTTGATTAGTTGTATAAATAGGCTGCACTAGCTACGAGTGGGCGTACATTGACTCTTTAGTTAGATATATGACTTATGGTGGATCAATAATAGAGAAGGAAGATTATTTCCAAAGATATCACTCGAGTTCATATAACACAGGGCCCAAATTACTGTATTATTGTGAAAAATATGATTAATGAGATTAATCATTGGTTCTTGCAAGATATGTAATTAGTGTTTATAAAAAAGATTTTATGAGATAAAAAATGAGTCAAAATCAGTGATATTACGAAAGTAATCTACACAATAATTATGTTTATCCGATAATAGAAAATAACAAGTAATCATCTATCATACTTGAGCTCTTACCCACGAAAAGGTTATTTCGTTGAAGATCGCGCACCCAAACTACATAAGATGGAATACGATCCCGAAAGAGAGAATCTGTACTCGCAATCGTTATGTGAGAGTGAGAGATGAAAGAATAATTTATTCTGCCCATAACGTTTTAGGTTTATCGAATAAATATAATTAATTTAAATGACTTAATTATGGTTTATTTGATAGAAGAATAAAATAAGAAGCATATTTATTTCAAGGACTAAAATGTAATTTCGAGTGAAAAGACACTTATTCACCAAATGGTACTTATCCCTTTATAAATAGGCATTCCACATTCCACATTTATTCTTCCACACCAAAGGAAGAGAAGAGAGAGAACTCTTCTACACAAAATAACCAACTTTGGTTTCTCTCTCTGAGTAGGTTGATCGGTTTTTCCAATGTAGGATCGGGTGTGAAACATTGCCTGTATCTCGACGTCTTTATGCCTATGGATACAAGCGTACTCTTCAACATGGTAATGTTTTTCTTTTGCTAAGATGAACGGATTTCAAGGCCAAAATTTTCTGTTCATTTTATTTCCGCTTTAATTAATTATGTGTTAATTAATTGTTATATATATATGTGTTATGTATATATTCTATTTCTTTCAATTTTTATTAAATAGAAATAATCGATATTGATATTTTTGTTTAAATAGAAAAATAAGTGATAATTGATCTTATAGTTTTGTAAATAACGATTTTAAAACAGAGTTTTGTAATAGAACTATTGTGTTTGGCTATAACTTTTAGTTTAATAAAAATTTTTAAGTAAAAAAATGTGTTAAAATTATAATTGACATACTAAATGACTAAAATATCATTTTTATCATAAACCATCTAAATAAGAGTAAAATATACATAAACGATGTAAAAAAATATTTCAGAATAAAAATAATAATTAATTGAAAATTATTAATACTTAATCATGACTTAAAATAAATTAATTGAGAGAACGAGAGCACAACAGGGAAGTAAAAAAAAGTTTGAAAATTTTGAATTTTTGTAATTTAAAAAAATATTAAGGATAATTTTGTCAAACTAAATTATAGGAATGGTTGTGGCTAACCTGAGTTTTTAACATTAGAAAAAATCAGCATTTTTCTGCTTTTTTAAGACTCTGTTTTGTTATAGCAATTTGGTCTCATGATTTTTTTACCTACCAAACAAAAAAATTTCATTAAGTCAATAAAACTCTATTTTATCAACTCAACACAGTTTCTACAGCAATACCAAACATAGTCGTAATTTTGTTAATCCAAATAAATTCATTTGTACTTTTGTTAAATGCATAATTTTGTTATGATATTCTTAGAGACATTTTTGTAAGCACAATGAAAATGCAAACCTGTGGTTGTGTAAATATATAGAGGAGGGGAGTAATTTGATACGAAAAAAGTTATTAAAAAATGGAAAACAAAACATAATTTCCAGCTGGATTTGTTCTTTTGGTAGAAATTAGTATAATACTAGTATGATTAGTGGAGAATGGTCCGTATGGACATGCATGTTATCGATCATCGCTTAATCATTAATCATTAATGATATTAATTTTATAATAATTAACTAACCATTTGTCTTACAATAGTAAAGAATTTATTATTAATTTTAAACATTGATAAATCAACACTAAATTATTTTATTTATAATTAATTTAAAATAAGGTAATAAATCTCATTAAGAGTGTGTTTGGTATGACATAATTTCATAGATTTGTGTGAAATTCATCTCTAATTCCAAATTCGATTGATTGGTATAATTTTTTCATCCATGGAATTTATTTGCAATTCAATTCTTGTGCTTTGTATTATTCTCTAAAAAAACTCAAATCTTTCTTTTCTAAATCCATAGAATTGGTTTAGTTAGTTTTTCTTCATTTCCAATCTTATCAAAAGAGATGGAATTTGTAAATCCACAAAATTTAACACACACCAAACATATTCACTTATTTTCAAATACAAATCCTTAAAGATTTCATTTTATTTCATTTGCAATTCCCCATAGAATTCATTTCATTTCATTTGAATTCATTTACAAATGAAATTCAATCAATATAGAATTGATACCAAACACTAAGTGAATAATTTATTTAATGAAATTTTAATTATCCATATATTGTGAAATATTTTTTATAATAAATAAATTTAATCAAAAAATTATTTAAGTACACATAAGAGATTGGTAATAGTAAATTATATTATAGATCGTATTAACATATTAACATAGAAACGTCAATTGGGCTAGGATTATTGTGTTCATGTCAAGAATCCATCTAGGATATGTAGGAATCAAGATTCCTATAAACCAAATTCTTAAGAACAGGATTGAACACTTAAGCAGAAATTGATGACATACAAAACAATAAACTTTAAGCTGATGCGAACCTAAAATTCATAATTATTGATCTGTCGTAGATTCGGGTACAGAGATTTTCTAATTGATCCACATGTCAAGTTACCATAAAAATAAAGATGGGGATCCTTTTTATAGAAGTGAAAGGGTATGTATTAAAAGGTACAACTGTTCAGTTAATAGTGTGTTCAATTAGGGACCACAAGTCATTAGATGTAGTTGGTATAACTGCTAATTACTCTCATCATAAAATTGCATATACCCTGAGCTTCTACACATATTATTTTAAGACCCCACATTTATTATAAAATGACATGCCCATACTTTATTAAGTAGATTACTTTAATTGGGCTATTAGACTTTCCTATAGTGATTAACATTGTTAGGGACAAGTGAGAATCCCAAATCGAATAGTTGTGGGGTGTAAAGAGGATTTATAAGAGATGTAGACCCATAACCTAATACCTTAAGATTTTGGATAAAGAAGTGGTGTCTGACCCATTTATGTCCTCCTTGTCTAGTGTTCTCTCCCACTAGGCCCATACTTGCTTATGGTAGATCTTCTCAAGTCTCTCAGGTTCAATAAGTGGTATCAGAGCCAATGGTTCTGCTTGGGCATGGACAAGGTCGGTGTAGTGCAGTGGTGGTTTAGAATGAGTGCAGTAATGTGGTAAAGAATTGGTTTACCCGATTCTAGGTGTGAGCGGTCGAAAAGGCTTGTAGATGGAAGGATGAAAAATATGATAAAAAAACTCTTGGTGATGTCATGGTGGGCTTCTTACCCAGGCCCAAAGATGGTGAAGGGTACTCCTGGTGACAGCGTGGTAATGTTAGGCTCACCCCAAGCCCAAGTACGGTGAAAAGTAAAGAGTTATGTTGTCCTTGTCTATGGAGTCTCGTAGATGGGTGTGGGCTTTTGGGTTAATGCAATTAGCATTTGAAGTGATCCATGGAAAATTCCACAGTATTGAAAAGTGATTTCTGCTGGAAGGGGAGCAAGTGTAAGCCAAATGCTGAAGGGATTCACCCTTGAAGGGGAGATTGTTAGGAATAAGGGAGAATCCTACATCAAATAGTTGTGGGATGTGAAGAGGATTTATAAATGATGTAGACCTATAACTCAATACCTTAAGATTTTGGTAAAGATGTGGTGTCAAGCTAACATATGTCCTTCTTGTCTAGTGTTCTCTCTCACTAGACCCATGCTCGCTTGTGGTAGATCTCCTCAAGGCTCCCCGGGTCCAAAAAACATACAATTAATTTTTTTAATGCAAGTACATCTACATTCCCAAATGCATTGATAAATATAACACATGTTGCCAGTCCATAATTTTGACAATCTCGCACTTGGAGGCAACAACCATGTGCATATATAAACCTAATATAATCATATGCATATCGCTATCAAACTAAAGTTGTTTGAACAATGCAATACTATAGTTCGTCATTTTAAACCAATTATGTCTATTATCATACTATCACAAGAAGTAAGGGGGCTTTGGTCGTAGCACATCAAACACAAGTAAACCTGACATGGTCACATGTACTAACATAACTAAATGACCTGGATCAAGTGTGGATGTGTAACATGGAAATGACATGTAATGTGATTTATAACATGTTTATTTCCAACTGGTCCTACCTTATGAGATTGAACCAAATTTAGAGTACTGAAGTACTTGATTACTAAATGTTATCGTGACACTGAAGTTGTTATCTAAAATGTTGTATAAACTTCCACTAAGCTTAAATTTCCTCTAGACTAAAACACAATTTGTGTGACCCCCTAATTCGACCACCATTCACTTTTACATACATTTATTTCTGGAATGGTACTCGAACTAGGAAGATCAATTGTTGTTGAAATATCATTTTTAAAATTTAACATGGTAGAAGAGATTTCAAAATATTGTTAGTGTAAGCCCTAGCCCAATGCATTGTTTGTAACTTTTATTATTGAGTAATAAAATTATGAGGCATTATTTTATC
>CANYCX010103062.1:0-10053 GCA_948193385.1 Breynia disticha f. nivosa
GAATATATCCACAACAAGCACATATGCACCCATCGGTAAAGGCCAAACCAAAACTTTCCTTTAGTTACCACATATCATTCATTGTCACACATACCATTTTATTAACCAAAATGAATGCAAAATGCAAATGAAATGTTAATGCACTTCCACATAAAACATGCCCCCAAGGTCTCATCCACATTTTCATTCTAGAGGACTCTTACACTCTTTTCATCTAAGAGATCTCTCTTTCTTTTAGGCTAATCCCCCTTTCCACAGAAATGGAGCTCTTGCTCCTTTGGTAGTTCCCCAAATATATCTTAGAGCTCTCGCTCTTATCATTGGACTAATCCCCTTTTTCACACATTATGGGCTCTCGCCTTCATTCATTTTATTGGGCAAATCCCCCTTGTTCTTTCATAGGATTAGAGCCTTCGCTCTTTCCTTTCCATAACATTAGGCTAATCCTCCTTACTATTCGTAAAGCATGAACATACAACATGCTCATGCAAATGCCAAACAATGACATTCATCACAAATAAAATCAATGAAATGCTCTGCATACTCGCATCAATATCAATAATCACAAATCACGTATCACACGTATTCACAATGAATATTATATCATCACCTACTCACACATGCATTTCATAAGATTTCACCATTATCATCACATGCCCTAAGGCCATATTTCCAAACACATAATCCACGCATAATCGCAAATATCATAATTATTTTATTTTCATCTTTTCTTTTTATCAAAGACTATCAGATTTGACAATTTTTATCATATCTTATTACCATTAGATACAGTCCTTGATCAATACGACGAAATGGATATTCTTAGTGACGATACAATTATTCTTGAAAGTTCATCACAAATATTCCAATACAATCGAAGCTCACAAGCACACTATTCTTTCCACTTAATTTAAGCATTCATAAGGAATCTAACTAGATTCATACACATCACCACACATATAGCATGTTTGCATTATAGCCTTATTTCTTTATCATCCATTTCTAAAATGATAGTTTTTGTAGTTCCTTACCATAACCAACTTGCATTTAAGCACACTCAAGCACAAACCATACAAACTACTTACACATTTCTTCACGACATTAATATGGTCACAATCCTTTCATTCTCATGGCATAATTTGCCTAAATCTCACAATCCATACAAAAGCAAACAAGCCGCACCAAGTGATAAGTCTATTTTTAAGACAAAATCCAATTATCATTTCAACACGTGTGAAAAACAACTAAGTATATTTAACTATACAGATACAAAACCTACTGAGGTAAGTGTGATTTGAGACACTTACCTCAAATCCCGAGAAGTTGCCTCATGACTCACTCCGATCCAAATTTTGCAATGTTTCCCTACATGATTTTCAATCATACTTTTCCTATTAAACACAAAATTACATTAAACTCCACGTTCTCACTCTTATTTATCAAAACCCCCAACTTACCAAAACCCTAAATTCTTAATCTTTAGTTCCATCATTCATTTCACCCACATTACCTTCCTTCCTCTAATCCATTCAAAACACATTTATTTCTTAAACCCTAGACTCAAATATCATAAAGATCAAACATAAGATTAGAGCTTACTTTGCCGTTTTGAAGAGATTTACCAAACGCACTCTTCCTCAAGATCAAATCTACTAAACCTAGGGTTGTTGGGGTTAGATATGTTTTTAGGCCTTAGATCGAAAGGTTTTTAGGGTGGGGTGAAGAGAAGAATCTGATGGCTAGTTAAGGGTTTTATTTCTCTTACATAAATATGTCACACGAGTCTATTTTAAAAACCAATCAGTCTACCCAAACCGTTTGGTTAACCGTTTCCCTCATTTTTAGCGTGTTAAAATTTTGTTGTCTGTTTTCAAAACTGTTTGGGTAAGGGTTTTGGCAATCTGTTCCCAAGGCCGTTTGCCACTATAGTCTTTATCATTTTTTGCAGAATTCAGGTTATAATTTTTGGGGCATTACAATATATTCTAACTATCCATGTTACCTTAAACTCATGTAACAACACACATATATAGAAATTCCAAGTTAAATGCAACATACTCATTCAAAATCAAAAAAATTCCCCACAATTAATGCCTTAATTTATATAGTTCATGATATTCAAATCGTACCCCAAATTTAAAATGTGGATTGTCCTTAATGCACAAACTGAATAGAGTAATATAAGCAAAAAGAAAAATGTGGGCATAATAAGATAAAGAAGTGGACTTCCTTAAAATTGTTTTAAGTGTAAAAATGAGGTTCAATTGTGCAAATACTATTTATACGTGTCACGCATATCCAAGATGAAGATGCACTGCTACAAAACATTAAAAGAAAAAGAAAAAAAATAAAAAAGAACAAATAAAAATAAAACATCTTATCCTAACAAAAAAATAAAAATAAGATTCAAAATTTAAAATTTTGGGTTGCCTCCCAATAATCTCTTTTTTTATGTTATTAGCCAGATGTGGTCTGCAATGTGGTAGTCTTAACCTACACCTGCATTCTTCTTAACTCTTTCATGGACAACCTAATGATGTTGGAACTGCAGTTCTTTCTTGTTTTGTGAGGCCCATATATATGGTGGTTTTAGTTCCTTTTGATGGTTTTTCTCATGGTTTTTGCTACTCTAACAAGCTTTCATTGATATCACTTCTTGTAACACTAAAACTTTCCTGTCATGCCTAATGAAGGTGACAATGTCTTGCAATAGTTATCTTGTATAACATCCAGAACTACAAGTTTGAACGCATTAACATGATGTTGGTATAAGCTCTAGTCCCAAGAATTGTCTGTTAATTACATTCATTGTTAACTCGATTCATTCTATCTTTTTGTTATATTTGTGTACAAAGAAAGAATAGAATTTCATGATTAAGTAACTCGATGTTTAAGTGGGCATAGGTGATGCATATGCCTGTAGAACCTTTGAAGCGAGAGATTTCATTTTAAACATCGATAGTTCATCACTATTATGAGAATATTAAATGAATTAAGGTCATCATGCTATTTTTGACCTAGTGGGTTCGTTCCTACAGAATAGAAGAATATGGGATGTTGGTAAAAATCACGGATACATGTCTAGGATATGGTATTTGGTTTAGATCCACTAATGAGAACATCTACATGGTTTAGAGTCATAAGTAGCTCTCATACAAAAATCTTACATTAAAGTTCTTAAACTTGAAATCTCCATGAAACTCTAGATTAATTTTTGTATACTTTAACATTCGCCTAACGTATGGGTATGGTTAGTGCAACATTCGTATCCTAAATCCCATAATAAGCAAATGATTAATGAAAGTATGGTTAAGTGAACATAATGCATAATAAGAAATATTAAAAAATAAGGTAGGATAGTACTACAGTAAGCAAAAAAGTAGTTATGTAGAAAATTGTAGAAAATGCTAAGTTACAGTATGTAGCACGAGGGGCGTGCTAGCTGGAAAATTGATGAGCACGACCGTGTTTGGGAAGAGAACGACCAAGTTTTCTAGACAAAGGAAATGGCAACACGATTGGAGTGTTGAACACCACGATGGACATGCGCATGAGTCATGCTGATCAATGAATGGGTCGTGCTGAGGTATTAAAAATGGGAAAAAGTTAGAAATTGAAGCATGAGCTGGCACGTGGAACATAGTACGGGGCGTGCTGATGATGACGCGACTGTGCCTTCCAACAGAACAAAAATTAATTGAAACAGAAGCCTTGTTTGACTAAAAAATAGAGAAAGAAACTGAAAGAGCAAGTTGAGAGAGAGACCGAGAAAATGAGAGAGAAAGGAGCTTTTTGTGGTTAATTGTGACTCCCAAATTCGACTACCACTTATTTTTATATATACTTACCTCTCAAGTGGCACCTGAATTTGGACATTATAGTTTTGAAATACAATTGGAAAATAAAAGAGTTAATAATAAAATCTCTTATGCAAATTCCATTTACTATATATATATATATATATATATATATATATATCCATATCCTTCATTGTTTTGAGCAGAAGGTACATAAAAGCTTTACAAGTGGGGATATAACTAAATGAATAATGTTTTACAAAAGTAATTAGGGTTATATAAGAAAAGAAACCAATTAGACCTCATTTTATATATAACCATTCAAAATGAATGTATGCACTATAAATGTTCAATACACACACATCTATGACATATGTTCAAAATACTTCAGTGCACGACCCACCTTGGTCCTTGGGTTCTTTCAGAAAATAGTCGGTAAAACAAAACAACTAGCACCCTTCACCGTATCCCCTCAAGCCCCTGCCAATATGGCAGGCATAAAATGCGTGAGTCATGAAACTCAATAAGCAACACTACCGACATGGACAACTTCCCATAATGAATTTGCATTCATATACAATTCATGCTTTATACATTATTGATAAACTTCTCAATGTAGATGACTTCACATTTACGATATGAATCCGTTAGATCTCTACACAAGCATCAAACCATTCTACTTCATAAGCCAATCATACACATCAATTCCATTCATATTCTAGCATGATTTTGTGTTACTTTACTAGATAACCTTGTGATTAGGAGTTCATTTTATGGCACCAGGGTTTCGTCCATTTGCACTTAACAACATGAAGATGTACTAGGAAAATGAAGAAGAATAATGGAACATTAAGGAAAACATAATGGAGTTATAAATTATGGACGATAATCAACACATTTGAACAATCATTTTAGAGTCAGGTCATGCACCACTTTTGTGACACTTGTGTCACGAATGGTGATGCCAAAGGCTACCATTTGTGACTCACAATATTTAAGGAAAAATATGGTCGGGAATATGGTCACATTCGTGACTCATACAATTTAGAAGGAAAAGATTATTAGAACCATGGTCACGTTCATGACTATTTATGTCACGTTCGTGCCTAATAGAAATGGTGCACTCGTGGCTCTATCTCAACACATTTTTGGTGTCAAGAAGTATGGTCATGTTTATGACTCTTAAAGTCACGTCCGTGACTCATAAAGATGGTGCAAAAATGTGTCCAACTCTAGGGTCACGTTCTTGACTCATTGTGTCACAAATGATGAGTCATGAATGTGATGATGCTTGAGTGTCATTCGTGGCACCCCTTCAAAGCATAAAAATGATGTAAGAGGTAGTGTCAACTTTGTGACACATTTATGTCACATTCAAGACACTCAATTTTTGAGTGAAAATGGCTTCTAGAAGGGGTGTCACGTTCGTGATACTCATATTCAGCACTCAACACTTAGCATTTCATACACAAAGCAACCCCAATTCAACATTCACACTTTATAAACAAATCCTATGCATTTCCAACCTAATTCCTCACCATATTTCTACTTGAAATCCTAACCATCATCAAGCATATAAATGGAATCTTCACATAATCACCCTACACATAAATTATGGCATCGACCATCTTTATTCATCATCATAAACAAATGGCAAGCATACTCAACACCAACCGCATGACACTTCACCATTTCAATTTCCACAATATCAAGCATACGACAATAGAAAATCCACATTCCATTCACAATTAAACCTCATATCCATAACTACACAAAACATGGCTAAACATATACTAACATCCAAGCACATCTTAGCTTCACTTAACCATAACCAATATGCATATCCACAAGCTATATTCACTTCTCAACATAATCAAATCATGCCAACATACTTCCATTATATTTAAACATGCACATTTATGCAATATGAGGAAAATTAGAATGCATGCCTTCTAATGCATTCCTTAGCATAATCAGCCATGATCTCATTTAAATTTTATATTTAATTGGCACCCTAGTGCCCCAAATTTGACGTTTACAAATGGGCCTCGTCGGCTGGGAGTATTGGCTATAAATAAATTGGATCCAATAATTTGCGCACTTATGCGCCCATAATTTTTTTGGCACACTCTTACACACTAAGGTGTCCCTAGCATTTTACCACTTATGCCTCAGTGTAGCATGTGTTATATACTACCCGTAATTTGCTCCCCCAGGAGCCCATAACCGCTCCCTCATCTTGCTCACTTATGAGCCCTTTTAATCATATTAGTGCAGTAGACACTTTCTCACTTATGAGCCCTTTTATTGTATACTAATAACCCACCTAGATGCATGAATGTATGTGCATAAACCATGCAACCAAGTCATGCATTCATAATCCAATTATGCCCTTCTTTACAATCAATGTCATGTTCAATCATCAAACAATCTCAACACAATCCACAATCGATTAAGCATAGCCAACATAAGCATCATAATCATCATCAACAAGTTTCACCCAATCATTCACATTACATCCAAACATTATCAAGTAGCACTTAAACAACATAACACTCATCCTTAAACAAATCACATAAGCATAATGCATGATCAACACACTCAATATCAATCAAGCCAAACATTTCAAACTACGAGAACCATACAAGTATAGGAACATTGTGCTCATGTTACTTACTTCGCCAAAAGCACCTAGCGGCTCAGTTATGAACCTTCCCCGCTGCGATTTGGATTTCCTATTATTGTCATTATAATTTCACATCAATCACGCATTCATTAAATTATGAAAAATGAATGAATGAACTATCTATGATATGCCTCATTTCATTAGTATTCAAGTGTTCTTCCCTCTCTCACTCTTTTTCCTCAAATCCCTCCTTTATGTGTCTCCTACCCTTACATTCTTAATTTCCCTCACACCTAACCTCCATTAATGCCCTGGACAAGTTTATTTACATATAGGTTAATGTTTATTATCCTCCAACACATTTTAAAACAACCTAACTCCCAATTCCCCCTTTCAACCTTAACCATTTTCCTAAATTTGCTTCAATCTCACTAACATGGTAACACCCAATCAACACAACCCTTTAAACACTCTCAATAGACTCTAATGAAGCTTACCTAAGTGATAAAACACACGAGAACTGCATTGGTGAAAAACCCAAACTCGTCACTTGCTAGGGTTCCAGTTCCCTCAGTGTGTTTGAGTCCCTAAATAGTGATTTACACTAAAAAAATGGTTAGTAAAGGGTAGTAGATGTTTCAAGCTTTCCAACAAGCCCTAATTTTTCCAAATCGAAGCTAAATCAGAAATGTTAGGGGTGTTGGAAATTAGGGTTTCTGGGGAAAACAGGAATGAAGAGAAAGAAGGATCGTACCTTGATTCAATCCAAGAATTGACTCCAGAAACTTTCTTGCTTGCAGATTTTTTGTGAGGGTTGGTGGAGTGTAGAGATTTTTGGTAGAGTAGAGAAATGAGAGGGAGAAATATGGGGAGGAGGGAAAGAAAAATGAAAGTAGGGTTTTAGGTGTGTCTGTTGGGTTTGGACGACTTTATTCGTAATTGGCACACACTAATACCAACCTTATTTACACCCTCAAAATTTATAATATCCCACTCTAAATCAAATCTCAACTTTTCCACTCAATTTATTTACCAAAATAAAACGCAAAAATTTTCCCTCATTTTCTATGTATTTTATTTAAATTTTTAATTAAATCAAAAATTTGGGGTGTTACATAATTGATCGTAAAAATAACGCAATGGATCCTATGAGTAAGTTGGATATCGATATCTAAGTCGATATAGAGAATCTAGAAAGGTTATATTTTAATAATTATGAAATTGAATATAATTTTATGAAGGATAAAAGTTAGAATTGATTAGGATAAGATTAAGAGCATGTATATATGTATATAGCAGTTAATTGTGATTGGAATTGTGTGAATTTTTCTATAAGACGACAGATTAGAGCAAGACAGAGTTTAGGCTCGTATCGGTCAGAGTACTTCAGTTAGGAGGTGAGTAATCTAACTCACTATTTGGCTAAATTAAAATATGGTAACGAATTGCGAATATTTATGATTCTTGTGATTTATTACGAATTGCTTATAATTGTGAATGAGTTGTGTATGAATGCGAAATGAGATGACGATATGTATGTATAAATTAGATTAATATGAAATGAGAATAAATGTGGAAATGATAGTTGATACATAATTGAAATGAACAGGTACGCATAATACATAATGAAATGCGAACAAGTACGTGAACGTTAGTTGTATGTATATGTATATATAATTGAAATGAATAGGTACGCATAATACAAAATGAGAATGCTGATCAGCATGAGCCATGCTCATATGAAACTTCAGTCATCGCGATGTTAACACAGACCATGCAACTACACTGTTAGCTAGTACTGAGCTTCTAGTTTGTTGTATTTGCCTATGTTTGCATTTTTTAATGTCGTTAATCAAGAAGAAAGCAAATATGAAAGAAAAAGTTTGTATAAACACATGATTAACTATGAATTAACTAATCGAAAAAGTTTAAGATGTTATAAATTAGTGTGAAAGCAGGGACATGATCTTTGGAATGCGTGAGAATGTTGTTATGTGAAATGCATTTGCTTTGTATTGTTTGACTTATGTGCTAAAACATTTTCATTCTATTGTTTAGATATGGCATTTGGTTCTAGACCACTGATAAAGAGAGAGGGGATAGTGGATCCATATGAGACTGTCTAGATGTCTCATTCTAGAGTAGGATCTAGATGTGATCTTTATGATTCAAACCATCCTTAGTATGATCCAACTTACCCATATCCACCAGCACCTCCACAGTATTATCCTATCTACAGGGATGGACCATTAACTTCTATTCAGGTGAGATTCAAGAATTTCAAGGAATTAAAGAAATTGGAAGTTGTAGAGTTTAGAGGTACTACTGATCCACAATTTGTAGAGGAGTTCTTAGATCATTTGATACGTGTATTTGAGATGATAGAGGCTAATGGAGCAGACAGATTGGAGTTTGCTATTTCTCTGTTACAAGGGAAGCTTATAGCTGGTGGAGGACTGTCCTGCAATTATTAGAGTTTCCACAGGTATTGACATGGAAGGATTTTGTACGAATAGTCAGGAGGAAATATCTACCAGAAGTTTATAGAGATGCGAAACTTAGCTCTAAACCATAGGAAGATGATTGTAGCCGAGTATGAGTTACAGTTTACCGAGCTTTCTTACTACGTTGTGAATCTTATCCTTGATGAAATAGATAAGTGCAAGATATTTGAAAATGGTTTAAAAAAGAATATTCTTAAGCAAATTCCTCACATGGAGATAGAGGACTATAAGTTGTGAGGGATGCATCGATTAGAGCTGAGGCACTTTTGAGAGTTGAAGAAGATGATGAAGAATGGGATAAACAGGATAAAAGAAAGAGGGCATCATTATAAGGAGATACGAGTAGATCTGGAAAGAGATTTGAGTTCACTCAGACTCGAGCTGGACATCTAGGATTCATCGCGACTAGATCTCGACCTTCTTATCAGTCTTATCAAGGTAGAGGTATCAGCCGAGGATGATCGAGTGGTTTAGAGTCAATGACAGGACTAGTTCGAGCTGTGTGTCCCTAGTGTCACAGGTTCCACTCAGAGGAGTTCTGGAGGACGACTGGTGGTTGTTACATTTGTGGATGATTGGGACATTTTATAAAATATTGTCCAGATCGAGTTACAAGAGAGGGATCTATAGGAACTGCACCTCTAGTACAGTTTGTTGCCCAGAGCAGTGAGTCAGTATCTATAGCCAGTGGTAACTTAGGTAGGGGTAGAGGTACATTAGGGTTAGCTTTTGCAGAGGCAAAGGACCCTCGAGTACTTAGGGACAAGCTAGGGTATTTGCTATGTCTCGATAAGAGGTCGTTGATGCTCCTAAGGCCATCTCTAACCATATACTCAAAAATACAGTATTCTTATTCAAAAATACAGTAACTATAGTGTTTACTCTGTTTCACTCCAACCAGCTTTACTCTATTTCTATCACTAAAAAGAATATTCCAAGCATATTTATATATAATATATTTTTTAATTGAATTTAACAATTAAGTAATCAAACCAATCAAACAAAGTATCAATCAACATTCTCAATCATCTATATGTCAATTAAGACATATCATTCTCAAAACATTTAATATCACTATCACAATATTCGTCAATCAAACACATCAATCTCAGATTCACTATCTTTT
>CANYCX010103150.1:0-10036 GCA_948193385.1 Breynia disticha f. nivosa
CGCGTATTGACTGCAGAAACCGCTACTTTACAATCAGACTCGATTGTGTAACATGAGCCTCCTCTCTCTTTAATCCAGGAGAGGGCTTCCTTAATTGCCAGAATTTCCAACACTGAAGGATCTTTTAGTAGGGGAAATTTAACAACTTTTGCTCCACAAAACTCACCATAGTGATTGCGACAAACTAAACTGGTGGCCCCTGAATGTGAGAAAACCGCAGCATCTACTGACAAAGATTTCCAGTTGAGTCTGGGTCTGCGCCATACATGCAAATCAGCATCTGTTACAGAGGTTCCATCGTCATTTGCCTTGTGTTTCAGAGCTAAAGACCAGCTATCAACAACTTCCCTACTATGCCTTACAATGCAATCAACCAACCTCAATTTGTTATTCCAGAGAAGATCATTCCTGTTTTTCCATAAAGCCCAACAAATAACACACATCAAACTCCATCTTGAGCAATCCAGACTGCGAAAAACCATGTCGAGCCATTCATGGAACGAAGACGCATTACCATAAAACCACCCAATACCTGACGCTCGCCACACAGCCTTGGCTGCATCACATTCCACCAAAGAATGGAATATCGTTTCCTCGTGAGTATGGCAGATGGGGCAGATGGCATTTTGGATAATTCTTTTGTGAGCTAATCTTTCCCTGGTTGGAAGGCATCCAATAGCAGCTCTCCATATGAAATTGGCTATTTTTGGTGGAACTTTAACTCTCCACAGTTTCTTCCATAAATCATCAGTGGCCTCCTCTTGAAACACTTCACTTCCATGGATGATTCTATAACCCTCCCTAACTGAATAATTACCCGAAACATGATGGGTGCCAGAACCAACAATCCTCATTAATCCTACAGCTCAAGGGAATGGACAAAATCGCTGCTTGGTCCTCAGCATTAAACAAATCTCCAATTTTTACCGAATCCCAACAGTGCAGGCCAGGAGCATATATTAAGATCTTAAATTGTATGTATTAGGTATAAGAATGGGTTGCGTTAATGTTATAATGTTGAAATATAACATATTCTTTATTCAAAATTTAATATTTTATTATATTAAGATAATATGTCAGCATGGTAATTCATCCATCTGGAATTTTTCATTAACAATTTCTCATTTGTAGGTTAATAACGAATTTTTTTTCCACTATAAATGGTGTTAACTTTGTAGATATATTATGAAGGTCGGATAATCCGTATATAAAAATATTTTAATAATATTTTTATAAAAAATTAGATCGTAATACTTATTTTAGGATAACTAAACTTGAATGTTATGATAGTATAAAAAATTAGGCAAGCTAAAAATCTGGTTTAGCTTAAAATTAAAACAAATATTAACTTCATTAAATTTGTGAAAAACTGGGATCATTAGGATTGCTTGAAAGGCATAGTTCCGATCTGTCTCGTGGCGGAGAAACTCATATTGCCACCTGGCAACTACAGAAACACTGCTCCATTTATCAAATTAATTGTCATCGCTAATAAATCTCAATCCAAATCCATTTCCTGTATCCCTTCCAGCTTTGTCGACTTCCACACATTGAAACTGTTTCATTTTTTAGTCAACAGAAAAAACAAATAATAAAACAATGACGATTTCTAAGCAAATTGGTGAAGAACGAGGCTCGCCTCATTTCAGGTACTTTCAAAAACCCCAACGCTAATTAAATTTCGTTTTTATTTGTTTTTATTTGGGTTTTTTTTTTCTGTGTAATGGAAGTGAAATGAGAGTTTTGTTCACCATTAACTGTTTATTCTTTTGGAGCATTATTGTTATAATGAAATAGAAATAGAAATTTGAATATTGTGTTGAGGTTTTTGTATAATCTGATAGTTCAAATGCAATGTTAAATCTGGTTGTGAAGATTAATACGTTGTCTTTTGCTTATGTTGCTAAGAAACGACCTTCGCATTTGAATAAATTGATACATTCGTAAATGATGAAAGTTGTTTGAATAATTTCAATTGCGGTTTTGAACTATGATTATATTTTGCTTTGGTTGGTGGTTCCGGATATTTGTCAGTGGAGTTGTAAATGGCCTAATTAGTCTTTGCACCACAAGGACGTTAGCTGAAAGGTCAAATGGGATTTTGGATGGTTCATGTTTGGTTAAATTGTTAAGAAATGAATGAAACTTTATGTTTGAACATGTTGATATACTCGTGATTGAAGGTAAATGAATGAATTATTTCAATTGTTTTTTAATGGAAGTCAAGATTAATGAGATGCTCTCTTTGAAGTTTGGAGTTGTCTCTTGAGGTTGTATGTGAAGATTGGAAGTACATCACTTGCTTTACTAAACAAACAGGCTTTAAACTATAGGAATAATTTCACTGCTGTTAGCCTGTTAGTGGTTCCAAGAATTTGTTGGATTTTATTTTAGGACCCTGTTTGAGTTGTGATCGATGATGTTATGTTCATTGTTGTTTTTTTGGCAGGGATACACCTTTGCAAATCATCCATGTTATTGGGAACTTCTTGAGAATATGGTCAGTTTATTCCATGTATCGGTATTTGTCTCAGACTAGGGCTCCGGTGATACTTTTTATCTTTTGTTGTTTGGTTCCCTCGTCTATCCTGTTTTTAGGGTTGCAAAAACCTTGGAAGGGGAGACCACTTTCTAATCAACAGGTTCATTGCTTTCCTCATTTTTGTTGGAGTGGATGGAAGTGTATTGCTTTGTTGGTGATCTGTATGCTTACTTGCGTAACGTGTTCTTCAGATGGTGCCGTCTATGATCAATGGTGTCATAACAGCTTTGTATTTCATTTTGTGGGGAAAGGGCCTCAAGAAATGTGGACCTCATAGGTATTGTTGTCTATATGAATGTGGAACTTTTGATTCATACATTCTTCTTACTTTTTATGCTAAATTTTGTTTTCTCTTTATTTGCTTTGTGGTTTTCCGGGTACACAGTTTTAAGACTTGGAAAATATACTGGAAATTCTTTGTTGGATGAATGTTGTGTGGTTATATAAACTTGCATGATATCAAGCTTCAGATATTAAGTTATAGTTATTATGCTTCCATGTTTTTGTACAACAGAAATGGTATTTCCTGAATTCCTGCTGAATTATAGTTCCTTGTTAGTTTTTCTTTGTTGGATTATGCAAGTTTAGATCAATTCATTTTTCTTTGAATTGGTTATAATATTTTGGTGACTGAAAACAGGCATTTTGAACTATTAACATGGAGTGTTTTTTGTCTTTATTTGAGAAATGCTTCCGGGGACAGGGTGTCCATGTGTTCATGTGTTATAAGGTTGAAATCTCTAGAACTTATATGTGCATATGATGTAATTGTATTTCAATGAGGCTTCGAGAACATTAAAGGGTTCCCAATGATGTTTCCTTATGTGATATTTAGGAGTGATTTGAAGAGACACATTGGGTGTTTTAATTTGATACGATATATTCTTTCTTGCATGAGTCTGCAGGAAGTTATTGTAATTTGTTAAATTTGTTCTTCATCCTGACTAGAGCTTTACTGGCGGAGTATTCTGGCGCTGTTCTTGGAGTATTATCTGCAGCTTTGTATGGTTCGAGGAGTCATGTTTGGAAAAAGGTAGCTATTTGTGACATTGGCATGAATATTATTGCTATTAACAAAAATGATTTTTTTTTTTGCTCTTTAGTTGGTCATGATTTTATCTTATCTATTCATCAGTTTACTCATTTTTAAACAGGTGGGAGGGCTTATTGCAATGTTGTTATCATTTTTCTTCTTGTCTCAAGGGTGGGCCATGGCCACATATTCACCATTTTATATCCTTGGCTTTGTTTTCTCTATGGCATTGTCTTCCATCATTAGGTTGTAATTTTGCATCATTAATTTATTATTTATGTTCTTTTTTTCCCTTGCATGTTTATAGACCAATTGCATTATTCATTTCTCTAAAGTTCATAGAAAGTTGCCTTAATTAGAGAATTTACCATTCAAAGAGAGCGCTGATGCAGAGGATCAGACAGAAGAAGTTTTGGGTATGAAAGAGATGGTAGTTCCTATCCTTGCTGGAATATTTTCTGCCTTAAGGCGGGTGATTGCTCGCCGTGTCTCACTCAAGGTACTTATTCACCGATGTTTATATAGCAGTCTCTGTTGGTAGATGACTCTGCTTAACAAGAGTTATTCTAATTTTATGATTGGTCCTTCTCTCCCTTTTTTCCTTTTCTTTTCTTCTATTATTTTAAGGACCAGAGACATGTGGCCATTATATTCATTACGATTTTTTTTTGTCCAGAATCAATATAAAAGGAGGCTTCATGCTATAACCATAACTTCTGCAACATGTTTTATTTTCCCACTGGCCATGTGGGATTTCATTATAGTGAGTGACTATTCATTAGTTCTTTGCTCAACAATGTCTTATCTTAATTTGGAATGATAAACTGGACACAGGAAAGACTGTTATTTGACACATCCAGTTTAATTTCTTCTGTGTTATTTGAAACATCCAGTTTAATTTCTTTGTTATTGTTTTTGTTTTTATTTGTGCACTCCAGGGATCAACTTCTGGTAGCAGCGTAGAGCTGCCATTTTCAGCTTGGGCATTTAGCAGCACCACCTTTTTTGGAGTTATCTTGATATTCTATGTTGACAGTATTGCAGAAGAGAGGTATTGACAATTGATTTAGCCTTTTAAGCTGATTCATGTTTTAATACTGTCTTTCTGATAAATAAAGTTTTACTTTATCGTGTGCACAAGGATGTCAACTTTGTGTGCTTGTACAACTTTTGGTTCAGTTCCTCTGAATTATAAATGTCTGTTATTTGGCTGGGGTTGGGATAAATGAGCAGGTGGTGCCAATTATGTAACTCATTGTTCATGGGCCCTAAATTGTCTTCTAATGTTCTGATGCAAACCTTTTTCTGTTTATATCTTTTCTTTTCCCTTCTAAAGTTGTATGTGCCATAGCACATAAGGATTATGGTAACTGAGCTTTTCTGTAGTACAGTTTTTTCTCTCAAAAGAATCTTGGGAGTAATAGCTCTGGGAAATATTGTCTTCTAGACTGCACATGGTTTTCTCTTCTCCAAGACACTTAGCGGTAGCAGGAGGATGCATCATTGTCATGGAGATTGTGTATAAAATGGATTTTTCTCTGCCAGGATTTCTTATTTGCTCCTTCATTTTGGGGTTTGGTATGTATTCAAACTCTTCAAATGTTTTATACCAGAATATGCAGGAATTTATCATGGTTTCTTTCGTCTTTCTCGTCTTGGTTTCTTGTACATGGTTTGACCTGCTAGTCGATCAAATATGCAGGAATTTATCAGGCGACATCTTTGGAGCGGAGTAAAAAGGGTTCTCTGCAAAATTTGGATCCGTCAAGTGGATTATCAGAAGAGCAAATTCATATGCACTCACTTCCAACATGAAGCGTCGACATGCGGACAAAACGGTCAAAGATTCGCAGCCGTCGGATCGCTTCCATTTAGGTACACTCTTCCATTTTTCAGCTAACAAAAGAAATTACAGGAGGGGCAATGGTAATACCTTCAATCTTTAGTATCCTCTTGCCTCATTTTTTCTCTCCTTACGCCCCATTGTTTCTTTTCTTTATTGGTTCATATCTTTGATTAAAACTGTATATGTAAATCCTGTAAATGTGTTACTGAAGTTTGAAGTCATGGTAAAATGTGCAATCTCAGTGTTTAGCATTTAAGCAAGCCAACGTTTTGGATTTCTTCATGTAATTAAAGTGAGGCTTAGTTTTATTTTGTGCTGATTACTAAGTTTTAGAAATGTAATGAACGGTTGAGTTTTCATGGTTAGAGCTTGATTAACGTATTAAGTGAGATTAAATATGTATCTTATATAGCTTTGATTATAAGATTGTGGATTTAAATATTTGAATGGGTTGAGAGATTTGAATGCAGGGATTGTATATTATGGTTGTGGTTTGTAGAAGGAGCTGTTGCGTGGGGGTCGGGGTTGATGTATATACCTTTCTTATAAAAAAAAACAGCTTTTGCACCAAAAACGTTTTTAGTAAAAGTAGATTTTTGACGTTACCAAACGCTTAAAACTGCTTTTGTGATTAAAAATTGTTGTAATTTTTCCAAACACCAATACCAAATGGTACCTTAATCAGGTTGAGTTTTGTGCTGGTTGCATAGAGTGAATAACACGATTTATTGTGATGTTAATTAATTAAATTTAAATTTCATTTAGATAAACAATTAAGGGTAATATAAGAAAATTAACTAAAAATTTCCTTAATTTTATGAAGTGGTATATTTTTTAATAAATAAAATTTACGAAATAATTGTTATTTAGTAAGGGTGAAGATAAGATGGGTCAGTTCGGTTTTAGTCTAAGAATTGGACCTAGAGGTGTAAATGAACTAGACTTTGCTAGTTGTTCGAGCTCAATAAAAGTTCGATTGAGTTCAGTTCGGTTCGTTTACAATTGAAATTATTCGTTAACAAAATGTTAGGTTCGAATAATTAAATAAATTGTATCTAAAGGATGCATTGCCCGGCTCGAAAGTTCGTGAACATGTTCATTTAACATTCGTGAATAAACTCGATTATACATTTGATTTTTTAAGTTAATATGTAATTTTTATGTTTTCTTGGAATTTTAAATATGTATATAATTTATTTAAAAATAATCATTATTAGAAAAAAATTATGTTTTGATAAAATATATAATATACTATAATAAATTATGCTTATTTTAGTTTTACATTAAATAAAATTATATTTAAATTTTTGTTTTATAAAGCTCAAAAGACTCATAAACACGCTCGTTAGCTCACAAACGTTTAACAAGTTTATCTGTGAACAAAATTTTGAACTCGATACAAAGTTGAGTTAGAGTTCAAATTGTTGAAATTTTAAACGAGTTTGAAAACCTTAAAATTTGATTCAGCTCGTTTAAACCTATCCCAAAGTTTTAGTTCTTGTATTTTGGAAAAAACTGTACCCAACCTAAAATATTGGTTCTCATATTTTAAAAGAATTAAAACTGCTCAGGTATTTTCCTCATATAAATATTGAACCTCTAAAACAATTCAAAATAACTTAATAATAATATAAATTAAAATCTAATATTATTTATTCAAAACAAGTAAAATGTGATTAAAAGAAATTAATTTTATTGTATATAATCATATATATAAGATAGATAAAATAAAAAAAAAAGTTTCAATTTTCGTATCAACTTAAATGGATGAAATACTTGAGATTGTCGCAGAAACATTCTGTTTTCGCAGTTAATTGAATGATTTGAATCGATATAAAAAACAAACTAACATTATTTTAATATATATATATATATATATATATATTACATTTTTGTTATAAAAACTATTAGTGTTATTATCATTTTCAAGTAGATTCGGATAAAAAATAAAAAATCGATGATATTTGTAAATTTCGATTCTTTTCGATTTAAATATTCGATTTGGTTTGAAAATTTTCATGTCACATTATGAGCTGTCTAATAACCCAATTAAGACATGTAGACGTATCAGTCACTATAATAAAGTCTAATAACTCAATTGACCTACTTAATAAAATATGAGTCTGTCCTTTTATAATAAGTGTGAGGTCATGACATAATGTGTATAGAAACTTAAGTATATGCTATTTTATGATGCTCAATTAGTAATTATATCGACTACATATTATGAATTGTGGTCCTTAATTGTCATACTATAAAGTGAATAAACGTTTTTTTTGTACGTACTTATTATATAAAATGATCTCATCATTCATTTTAGTATAACTTGTGGTGTCGATCAATTAGAATACTTGTACCCGAATCTTCGACGATTCAAAGAATCATGAATTTCATATACGTTTTCACTTACAGTTTATTATTTTGTATGTCATCAATTTCTGCACAAATATAAAAGAATTTAATTTATAGAAATCTCTATTCCTACACTATCTTCCTTGATGCCTTAAGCGAAATGCGGCAAAATGTATATATAATTCTAAAAATTAAATCATATATATATATATATATATATATATATTATCAATTTAACATCAATCATTTAGTTTTTTTTTTTAATTTAGTTATTAATTGAATTTTAATAAAATTAAATTTATAAGTTAAAAATAGTATAAGAGATTACGATGAAATTAAATTTAAAAAATTAGTCTCAATAAAAAATTGCAGATGATTTATTTCAGTACATAAAACAAGAAATTCATTTTGCGAGAGACTTAAAAGCGGGGTCATCCAAATAGGCCTCGTGATGGAGAAGGTGGCAGACACATTAGCAGGTTCTGACAGACAGTACATTCATTGTAAGAAACCTCACTTATCTCACACATTTTGTTTTATTTTTCCAAGTTCCCACCGAAAGCCTCTGTTACGACTCCTCAACTTCTGCAACACCAAAGGGGCATCCATGGCTACACATCTGCAGCTTGTCCCACTTTGTGCGCATAGAAACAGTAGGAGCCCCGAAGAAGTAAGCTACGAGAGTAATGGTGTGAAGCTCGGTTACAGGAACAGACTCTTGAAAGATCTTTCTACTTGGGGCATTGGTGGTCCTTGTAATTACTTCGTCCAAGTTTTTGACCAAAACCAGCTTCTTTCTGCTCTCAGGTTCCTTTTCTTCTGCTTCATTAGATATGTTTGATGATAAGTAATTTATAATAATGCGAGTATTAAGTCTTATATAGCCTAATTAGTTGTGTATTGAGAATTTTACGATCTGTATTATTCATAAAGTCACACACGCGTATAGAAATTCTTCACAACCAACAGATCTTCGGTTCCGTATTGAAATTCATTGTTGTTGGACTGAAACTGAAAGGACATAAGTCGGTCTATCTTGGGTTCCGTATTGAAATTCACAATATGTATCGTTCATGAAAACATCATGTTTATACATTAAAGTTCAGTATTGCTATTGTGTAAGCATTTCTATTGAAAAAATGCAGATGCAGTCGTGAACTTTCCATCAGACACATGATTATTGGGAAAGGATCTAATTGTCTGTTCGACGATTTGGGATTTGATGGATGTGTTATACTGAATCGGATTCAGTTCATGGAGAGAATGGAGGATGGAGTTTACAGAGTTGGGAGTGGATATAGATTCAATCGTTTAGGAGTTGAATGTTGTAACGAAGGTTTCAGAGGACTTGAATTCGCAGGAGGAATTCCAGGAACTGTTGGTGGAGCTGCTTACATGAATGCTGGTGCAAATGGTCAGGTAGTTTTCTAGCCTTAACATTCTCATTCTTTAGACCAACATTCTCATTCTTTAGACCAACATTCATCCTATACTATCAATTTTTTATACGATAACTTGATTTGTGATTAAGACTGTCTAATTAGTCGGTTTGTTCAGTTTCGGCGACCGAATCAAAAAATCGAAAACTGAATTTCTTCAAAAAACGATCTGATTCCGAACCGAATTTATCGGTTCAATTCTATTAGTTAACCGAATACCTTTTTCAATATTATGTTGTTAATTATTTTCTCATTGTCCACTTGTTTTCAACTATCATTAATTATGACAATTTCTCTATTCATTAATCATTTCTTTCACTATAACTAAACTTTTTTTTTAAATTAAGAGTGTTAAATATATAATAAAATTTTAGTTTATAAAAAAAATTGGTTTTTTGATCGATTTTTTAGTTTTTACCGAACCAACTGAATCTTAAAAAGTTATATTACAAAATCAAACCGAACATGCTGAAATATATATATAACAGATCTCAACCAATTTTTTAGTCGAATTTCTGTCAGTTCGGTCGGTTTACACGAATATTGGACACTCCTATTTGTAAGTGCACTCAATTTATTCATTCATTTCCTTAACCAAGTGAAGGAAATCGCGGATTCCATTGAAAGCGTCGACATTGTTACAACTGATGCAAGACTTATGACGCTTCACAGAAATGATCTAGAATTCCGATACCGATTCTCTTCGTTTCAACGGATGAAAAATCTCGCCGCAATTGTCGCCGTTACTTTCCGGTTACAGAAGTCAAGATCGGCAAGAATAAAGCAACAAGAATACCTGGAGAGGTAATACTATTGCAGAAACC
>CANYCX010103223.1:0-12459 GCA_948193385.1 Breynia disticha f. nivosa
AATATGCATGCTCCTATTCTATCCAATTAACCCTCTATAGCATTAATCGCTAATGATTCTTAGTTTAAACTCTTTTTCCTATAATTGAAAACAAAAAATAGAAAATAACAATAACTTCACAAGCAAAAACACAAATAAAAACACAAATTTTAAACATGAAAAACGAGAAACACCTCCAAGAACTAAAAAATCACAACTATCAAGCAAAACTTCCACTGAATCTTCAATATTAAGCAAATAGAGAATAATGCAAACTAAAAAAGAAAAGGAAAAACTGTGATAGGGAAAACCCTAAAAGAAAATGAACACAAAACAAGAACTAAAAATAACATTCCAAAAATGAAACATAAATTACCAACCCTGGAACTAAATGATAAAAATGCACTGAAATGAGTTCAAAGTTGAAAAGAAAATGATGTGCAAAAATGGAGCGAACATGCACAAATGGAAAAGAAAACAAAGAGTCTAAAAAATGTAGGAGAGAGGGAAAATGCGTGCGTGCCAAAAATGCCTCAAACATGGGCTTTAAATAAGGATGATATTTCTAGGAATACTTCGAAAAAAAGTGTTAAAATAGAAAGGACTTTCGATGGGCTGCTAAAATAGGAAAATGACCATTTTAGGATGGTTGTCCATGTACATTGTTTGCTATATTTACGTCTATTATTCAGCCATATACACAGCTCATAAAGGAACAAGGTAAAGATCAATTATTTAAAATAAATTTTCAATTTTTATTAACTAGTCTTATAAATTATGCCATGTTGTGTTGTTAGAATTATTTTGGTGTGATCTTGGACCATTTTTCTCTGTTTTGTTTTCTTTTTCTGCTTCCATTGGTTTTAGACACGTAGAAACATTATTGTGTCCAATGGACACATATTAAAGCCTCATATATTTGTCCTTAAACTGGCCCAAATATACGTGTGAAAGGGGAATATTGAAATTACCATTTTCAAAATTATTTTTTGTGTGTGATCCTATAGGTTCATTTAATGTTGACAATAAAAATTATTAATTCATAAAGGTCATAAAAACACTCTAACAAGATGTTATGGCATCAAAAATTAAAAGAAGTTGTGCTGAGATTTGTTTGACCTAATGCAATTTCACATAGTTCCTTACCATAAAATGTCAAAATTGCATAAGGCATAGAAAAATCATCCTTATTAAGTGAATCCTTTTTCTTGATATTCAAATGACACTAAACACTTTCAGATAAATGATGAAGCTCATTATTTCATCTAGATATGGCCACACACTTTTTAGTTCACTAATCAAGTGGTTAGTCACATTTTCGCTCTCCTCGAGAGTGGGTAATCTCGTTATTTCTCTCTTGCTCTCTAACATGAACTAATTCCTATGAATAATAATTATACTTCTCTCCATATTACGGGCATGTTGTGCATATGTTAAAGTATTCAAAAGTTCATCTATATTTCATAGAGATTTCTACTGTAAGAACTTCGACGTAAACTTGCACATGAGAAACACTTATGACTCCAAACCATATAGTGTTCTCATTAGCATAGCTAATTCAAATACCATGTCTTGGACATGTATCCATGGCTTCTAACTGACTTCCAATGCCCTTGTGTTTCGTAGGACCGAATTCACTATGCCAGAAAGAGCATGCTAGTCTTATTGCACCTATTATTCCCATAGTAGTGATCAACTAGGGATATTTAGAATAAAATATCTTCCTTCAATGTCCTACAGTCATATGCCTCACATATGTTAGCTTACGCATTGAGATACTCAATCATGAAATTCTATCAATCTTTATGCACAAAGATAACGAAAAGATTAGATAGAGTGCCTCAATTTTGAATGTAGTCTATAAATAATTCTTATGGCTATGGTTCAAAAAAACTTTTTAAATTATTTATGATATAATAAAAACTAAATAATATATTATATTCCTTTGGACACTAAAAATAAATTGATAATTTTATTAATTTAAGCCTACACCAATTATTAAAATTTCTTTAAGCAAGATTAATTAATTTTATTTTAATTATAAGATTAGTTTGATCATTTTATTATTTTATTAAAACTTTCCTTCAATAGGTTAAATTAAGAAAACAACATTATACATTAATAATTTATATGTCCTCTCAACAAAATATGATTTTAAACCAAACCATCTAATACCATGTTATACTAATTAATACTTTAATAATACATACTAAACTTAAAACAAAAAAATTGAAGTTAGAAGGAACAAAATAGAAGATTTATATAAACCAGTCCATAAGAACCACAAGGTTTTTTTTCTCTAATTATTTATAGCCACAACATTGTTGGCGACTCATGATGTTTTCGTTGAGTTGGCAATTCAGTATTTCTGTAATATTTGGCTTAGTGTGCTCTCATGATCGAATCCCAGTGGACTTGCGCCCATGAGATAGGATCCGCTCCGATCCCGCATTACTCCTCACCGAAAATGAGGAATCCACTCCTATTTCAGATTAGTTCTCACCGAAGACGAGGGATATTGAGTGGTTGAGACAGAAAAAACAACGTTGGTTGCGAGAAAAATTATTATCAATTTATCACAAGCAGCGCAATGCGTATACACAACACACGCACCCAAGTCGATAATTTCGCGTTGCACTTGTCTGGAGCATTTGTTGGCTCTCATGGTTAAAGCTTCAGAACATATCTAAGGAGATTTTATAGCGAATATTTTCGATCATATTAATGAATTCATTGGTATCTGTACTATCATTGATCAGATCAGGCGTTTGCCCATTGTAGGGAAAAAGACAAGACAAATTAAAAATTACTGTCTTCATCCTGCCTCATGTCTCATGTCATGTCTCATGTTAATTATTATAATATTATTTTGGTTTTTGTCACCAAATTATATTACGATTTCTTTCTAGTTTTACATCAATCCATTCAAATAATATTAAAAAATACTAATGAAAAAAGACTGTACAAAATTTTGCCAGATAATATAAAGTTCCATTGAATAAATTCAATATATAATTTTAGCATAAATTTATTTGAAATCTGTATAAAGCTATGCATTATGAATATTTAAACAAAGAGGCCGATTATTAAATTTGGAGTGAAACTATGTTTTTGTAAAAAAAAAGTTTTTTTTTCTAAAATAGAAACTCTTTGGTAGTGGAGATGATTTGATATCAATTCAACAATGTGCATGGGACAGTCTAGAGTGGCTAAAGCGAATCTAAATTGGTTTCTGCTATCATATTCGGCCTATGTGGCATTCGAGTTGGTCCAAAATTGACAAAAGGCAAGATTTCGATTGAACTGCTAAACATATGAATGGGAGGACAAACTAAAGTGGCTGCACCCTACAAATATTTCTTCTTTTTTTTTTCTGTCTATAAATTTCATTATGCGTAGCAAAATAATTAGTAAATGAAACATCACAAAGAAAGAGGTGCCTGCCACATAAGACACCTTTTTCATATGTGGTACGTTCAATACTGAACAATTAAATTTGTTCGTTTTCATCAACTTCCATGATATAGTTTAATAAGTATTTTATATTTTAAAGAATATATTATGATTATATTTATGTAAAACTACGAAATTGATAAATCTTCTTCGTATTTAAATTTGAAAAACTTTTCGACAGAACATGCCGAGTGTGCACAGTTAAAGCACATACATCATAACATTGGCTGAGACTTGAGACACTTTTGTTTGACATGAAATTGTGAAAAAATATTACGGACAGCCGTTAAATTCTTGGATTAAAATTCGATACCTTTCAAAGAATGTCCACATGATTAGATATTAATATCACATATCAAATTTTAATTAGTTCAAAGTAGAGTTTGAAAAAAGTAACGTTTTGTAATTAAATATTGTGTTTGGTTTTTTTAACTTGTTGACTTATATAGTGTGAACCTCAAATTCGCCAAATTCATTTAGGTCAAACTTTGAAATTCGCACCATCTTTTTTTATTTAGTCAACACAAAATCAACCAAAGGAAATATATAAAGATAGGCATGCATGCATTCGTTAAACCAGGCCAATGTTAACCAAAATACAAATCAATAGTAAAATATGCGGAAGCAAATGGTTTTGGTTTAAAAAATGCATGAGCCATAAACCTATACTATCATTATGAACCCCAAATTTGATAATCTCATTTTTGAATAAATGTCGATTTTCGTACCAATATTTTTTTTAAACAATTTGATAAGAGGGAGGAAACCATGGAAGTAAAGTTTGCAAACCATTTAAAACAGATCAATGGTGGCCATACATAAAACAAGAGTTTGAAATGTTGAAGCAATGGAAAACATTTAATATTCTACATTTATAAATCACATCTATACGAACATATGTCTAGATGTACAAACATACACAAACCAAACAACTAAGAGCTCGACCTTCAGTATCGCACTGCTTAGCCTCGCCGATCACGTAGTCCCGTCACTAATACCTGTCACTCTGCACACATTCAACAGCAAAATATGGGTGAGTATATAAATATATTCAGTAAGTGACCCCTACTGTTACTAAGCTGGGGTGTATGTGAACCTTTGGCCAACACGGGTGTACGTGTGGAGCACAAAGCCGTATTTGCACCTAAGTCCCCTAATGGTCTCCCTTAATATACGTTACACACAAATAACGTATGTCACTTGCACAAGTAACATACGTTAATTTGTTTAGGGGCATTCTACTCACTTTCAACTCAATCCGTGACTTATTCTTTCCACACAAGTTGAAGGCATATCAAACCAATCTTATTAACCTTTCAATCAACCATTTTATACATCCTAAAGCCACACACAACATCTTTAATGAATCAATCTAAGAACAACACAACAACCACAATTTCATTATAAATTCATGCCATTTCCAATTTCACAACAACCCATAAGTATAACGTATCTCCTACCACTTATACTTTCTAGGAAACACAAATGCAAATTCAAACTAACCAAAACACAATCAAGTCATATAATTTTTCACAATCAACCACCATAACCCATATCATTTTCTTTTAAGAACATGAACATTGAATTACCATCAATTTACAACCAAACAACAACACATGGCCTCCAATGCATATCACACAACCTCGCAATCTCTCAACTCTCAACCAAGCATGAATCATATCATCATTTATATATATTCATCCAAGAATATGAACATCCATTACTTTTGTTTCAACGCCATAGCTCACACCACTTCCTCTTCATATACGAAAACAAAACAACAGACACACACATACTTCATTCCCATTCATGAACACATCTCATATTCCTCCATATTAACATCAAATCATCAACATAAATCAACTCCACATAAGCCATCCAAGACCATAAACATTCCATATAATTCATCCACTAACACACACATCTTGCTCAAAACACAAGTCATTCATAACACTTATGTGAGAGTCTATTTCATTCAATCACAAGTTATGCTCATATCATAACCATAATCAACACACATTCATTTTTCATGAAATCAATAACATGTATGCATAATGAATGCAAATTCAATGCTAATGCATTTCCATATACATATGCTGTGCTCTGGAGACCATATTGTAAGAGAGAGTCTACTCCCTTCCTTATTTGTGAGCATAAGCTCCTTTTTCAAATGTGAGCTATAAGCTCCTTTTCAAATGTGAGCCATAAGCTCCTTTTTCAAATGTGAGCGATAAGCTCTTTTTCAAATGTGATCCATAAGCTCCTTTTTCAAATGTGAGCATGAGCTCCTTTTCCAATGTGAGCCATAAGCTCCCTTTTTCAAATGTGAGTATAAGCTCCTTTCCAAATGTGAGCACAAGGTCCTTTTTTTGTCATAATGCATGGACATACGACATGTTCATGCCCATAAAACAATGATATGTGTGAATGTAACTTCATGTATTCCCAATTTCATCTCAAACTCTCATAATTACACATGCACATGAATGTTTAACAACAATAGGAAGGTGCATTTTGGATTGTAAAGGTAGTACCTTTCTCTACGAGTTAGGATTTACGGCGAGAGATTTTAAGGTGTGCGGTGCATGGTGTAGCAGTTTTCCTTGTACATGATAAATGTTACATAGTTCATAGTATTTTATAAGGTTATGATTGAATTAATATTTTCCCAATTTTTATTCTTTCATAACCTGTAATATTTTGTAAAATTTTAAGATGAATGGGCTTTGTTTTCCGTAAACTCTATAAATATTTTTGTGAAAAGAAATGTGTGTATTTTATTTAAAGTTGAATTTAAGTTTTATCTATCCTATTTTATTTCCTTGTATTTTATCTACATTATATTATTCTAAAAATAAAAATGATGTTCAAGTTTGAATGCTATTTCTTGGAAAATAAGTAATTAATTTATGAAATGGTATTTAAATTTGGGCGTCACAATTAGTGGTATCAGAGCCTAGGATTTTAAAAACCTCGGTTCCTGATATTATGGATTTAATTTACAATTTTCCAAATCGGTTTTCATATCATGCATGTTTGTATTTTTTATGTACATTCTACTTCCATAGAGTCTAAATGAAAACCTTATTTATTTTCTTAAATTAGAATAGAAGAAGGACAAGGAGAGAGTGCACCTGCCGCCACTAACACTGTTGAGTCAGTCCAGGGAAATATAAATGCTCCTCAATCTGGGGAGAATGAACCTGCTAACCCTCAGGCTCAAGCATAAGCCCAAAACCAACCTCCTAATGTTCAAAAGCTCTTAGATCTTATAGGAGCTACAGTGAGGAAGCAGTTACCTCGAACTCAGGGGGTAGCGATTGATAAGAATTTTGAGCAAATTTGGAAGTTGGAAGGTAAACCTTTTGCTGATGGAACGGATCCCATGGTTGTTGAAGATTGGATAAGGGACACGGAACGAGTGTTAAGATGGATGTAGTGCACATTATGTATGTTACATCCATGTTGGAGGGAGAAGCAATTAACTGGTGGGAGATGCTTCCCGGGAGTTTGGTGGAGCCTTTTGCTATGACATGGGAGGAGTTTCGTAAGGTTTTTGAAGATAAGTACACACCCCAGATGTACAGGAGAGAGAAGAAAGTGGAGTTTCTTAATTTACAACGAAGTGATATGTCTGTAGCTGAATATGAAATCAAATTCACCCGTCTCTCTAGGTATGCGCCAGAAGAAGTGGCAACCGATAAAGCTAAGAGAGATCGTTTTGAAATGGGTTTGAAGGAAGAAATTACACCCTTTTTATCTTTTCAACCTCTGACTTTTTCAGCTCTATTAACAGCTGCTCTACGAGCTGAGAAAGCTCTGAGGAGATCACAACCTCTAAGAGCTAAGAAAGCTAAGCAAGAAGAAAGCTCTAGTGGAGATAAACAAAAAGCAGTCAGTGCTCAAGGGTACGGAGTGACCAAATTTAAAAAGTTTGGCAGTAGGGGAGCAAGTTTTGCTGGGAGACCATTCTTTAAATGCAATGAGAGAAGCGTATCAGTGGGTTAGAAAAGAGAAGACATAGTTTGTTACTATTGTCACAAAAGGGGCATATATCGAAGAATTGTCTTCAGAAAGAAAATGATGAAGCAAAGGCTAAAGGTTCCCAGAGTAGTGTGGGGGACAATCATAGAAATATTACTTGGAACAGAGGCAGAGGATTTTATGCTGGGCGAGGCGGATCTCAGACATATGCTAGAGGTTCTAAAATAAACCAGCCAACAGCCTCAGCAGCTCCACAAGCTAGGGTTTATGCTATTACACGTGGAGAGGCCGTAGATGATCCTAAAGTATTTTCTGGTACAGTTTATGTTTTGGGTTTTCCTATATGCATGTTAATTGACTCTGGTTGTTCATGTTCTTTTATTGATTCCGATCATGCATATAAGTTTAAATTGGAGATAGAAAAACTTGATTATATAATTGCAGTAATTATGACGTCTGGTGATGTGGTGAGAGTTAGGAAGATAGTCAAAGCTTGTCCTATTGTGATTGGTGACCATGAATTTAGAGTGGATTTGGTGGTTATACGGTTAGAGAATTTTGGTTTGATATTAGGTATGGATTGGCTTTCGAGGAATAGAGCTGTAGTGGACTGTTATTCTAAGGAAGTTATGGTTGAGGTGAACGGTCAAAAAGAGATAGTGTTTGTTGGGGATAGGAAAGTCATACCTTCCTGTCTAATATCTGCTGTTCAGGCCGTAAATTTGATAAAAGAATGGTGTGAAGCCTATCTAGCCAGTGTGGTAGATATTGCTAGTACTATTGTAGAGGTGTCTGACGTGCCAGTGGTACGAGAATTTCTAGACGTATTTCCAGAGGATTTGCCTGGATTACCTCCTAGCCAAGAAATTGATTTCGAAATTCAAACCATTCCTGGAACGCACCTATTTCTATAGCACCTTATAGGATGGCGCCAACAGAATTAAAAGAGTTGAAGAAGTAGTTGGAAGAACTGCTGGAAAAAGGTTTTATATGACCCAGTATTTCACCTTGGGGAGTGCCTGTTTTGTTTGTTAAAAAGAGGGATGGTAGCATGAGACTCTGTATAGATTATCGGCAATTAAATCGAGTGACCATTAAAAATAAATATCCTTTACCCCGAATCGACGATTTGCTCGATCAACTAAAAGGCGCAAAACTTTTCTCAAAAATCGACTTAAGGTCAGGATACTGGCAGCTTAGGGTGGAGGAAAAGTCAGTGTCTAAAACCGCATTTAGAACCCGATATGGCCATTTTGAATTTACCGTAATGCCATTTGGGTTGACAAATGCTCCAGCCACATTCATGTCCCTTATGAACAAAATTTTCCAACCTTATCTCGATTCCTTTGCAGTCGTCTTTATTGATGACATTCTCATTTATTCCCGAAGCCGAAATGAACACGAAAACCATCTGCGGATAGCCTTGCAAATTTTGAGAGATAAACAAATGTACGTCAAAATTTCTAAATGTGAATTTTGGCTAGAGGAAGTGGCATTTCTGGGCCATGTGATTTCTAAACTGGGAGTGCAACCCGATCCTTCCAAAATAAAAGCTGTAGAAGAATGGAAAGCTCCAAAAAATGTGACCGAAATAAGGAGTTTTCCAGGTTTGGCATGATACTATCGGCATTTTATCCAGGATTTCTCAATTCTGGCTTGACCGCTTACTAGTTTATTGAGGAAGAATACAAGTTTGACTGGAATGAGAAATGCCAGAACAGTTTTGAAGAATTTAAATGGAAACTGACAGAAGCTCCAGTGTTGACATTTTTGTTAGAAGAAGGTGAGTATGTGGTTTACACCGATGCTTCTGAAATGGGTTTAGGAGGAGTTTTAATGCAGAATGGCAAGGTGATTCCTTATACCTCCAGACAATTACAACCTCATGAACTTAATTATCCGACCCATGATCTTGAACTAGCAACCATTATGCTCTTAAGACTTGGAGGCACTATCTTTACGGAGAAACCTTCAAGATCTTTACCGACCATAAAAGCCTTAAATATATCACAACCCAAAAAGAGCTAAACCTTAGGCAACGACGGTGGATAGAGTTTCTTAAAGATTATGACTGTTCGATAGAATACCATCCTGGTAAAGCCAATGTGGTGGCTGACGCTCTAAGCCAGAAATCGCTAATGAAGAGTGATGTACCTGCATACCATGTAGAATCATTATTTGTGATGCGGGAGTTAAGGTTAGAGTTAGATTTGATTGAAGAAGGTTTTATTGCGAACATATCGGTGAGACCGACGTTCAGAGAACAGATAGTGGAAAGGCAAATGGAGGATGAAAATTGTGGTTAGCTAGAGAAAAAGCAGAATGGGGTAAAGAAACTCCATATATGTTAGATGATTAGGGTATTTTGTATTATGCATGGAGAATTTGCGTGCCGAATTTTTCTGAATTGAAAGAAGAGATTCTTCGGGAAGCACATTCTTCTCGATACTCAGTGCACCCAGGTAGTACTAAAACGTATAGAGACTTAAAATTGTTATACTGGTGGTCGGGTATGAATAAAGAAATCACAGAATTCGTGGCGAGATGTTTAAGTTATCAGCAAATTAAGGCTAAACATCAAGCACCATTTGGAAAGCTACATTCATTAGCTATTCCAGAGTGGAAATGGGAACGTATAACCATGTATTTTGTGGTTGGATTACCTAGAACATTCCGAAATCACGACGCAGTTTGGATAATTGTGGATAGGTTAACTAAATCGGCACAAATTCTTGGCAGTCAAACAAGATGATTCGCTTCATAAATTGGCAGAAAAATACGTTACAGAGGTAGTGAGACTACATGGAGTGCCGATTTCCATAGTGTCTCACAGGGATCCTAGATTCATTTCATGTTTCTAGAGTAGTCTACAGCTATGGGTACTAAATTGCACTTTAGTACGACATTTCATCCGTAGACTGACTGTCAGTCAAAAAGAATAATACAAACTCTGGAGGATATGATGAGAGCTTGTATTCTGGAGTTCAGAGGAAACTGGGATGAATATTTACCGCTGATAGAATTTGCATATAACAACAGCTATCATTCCAGTATTGGAATGACACCATACGAAGCTTTATACAGCAGAAAGTGTCGAAGCCCAGTCTTTTGGGATGTTGAAGGACTTCGGCAAATCGAAGGCCTGAATTGGTGTAGCAAACTGTAGATAAGGTAGAGGTTATCAAGCAGTGTATTAAAGCTGCCCAAGATCGTCAAAAAAGTTACACTAACAAGCATCGGAGAGAAATTTCGTATGAAGTGGGTGACCAGGTATTTTTGAAAGTATCGCCCTGGAGAGGTATTTTGCGATTTGGAAAGAGTGGAAAGCTTAGTCCTCGTGTCATTGGCCCTTATGAAATCATAAAAAAGGTACAAGAAGAACTCTCCAGATTACATGATGTTTTTCATGTAAGTATGTTGAGACGTTACCGTTCTAAACCCAGTCACGTTATCAAAGTGCCAGAAGTGGAGATTTCTGAGAATATGTCCTATAAAGAGGAACCCGTAGAAATTCTCGAACGAGCGATTCGTAAGCTGAGGAACAGGGAAATTCCGATGGTAAAAGTAAAATGGAGTTTCCATTCTTCGAAAGAGGTCACTTGGAAGGTCGAAGAGGAGATCCGACGCTGTTATCCTTAGTTATTTCCTAATTCAGGTACGAATTTAAATTTCGAGGATGAAATTTTCTTAAGGGGGTAGAACTGTAACATCCTAAAATTACGGCAAAAATAAAAAATAATACGTAAAAATACGTATAAATACCTATAAAGTGAGTATAAATTTTTCGCGATAATGTGAATAAATATTTGTTATGAAATAAATAGTGGGGATATTAAGACAATTATATTTAGGTGATGAATTTTGAGAAATTCTAAATCGAAAAATTATTTGGAGTCGTGGTCAAATAAATTACGAAGCGAAATGGACCCGATACGACTTGAAAACAAAAATACCCACCTTGTCACTCCACTCACCTCACCACTTTTCCACAAATCCCTCTTCTTTCTTTCTTTTCCTTCCGCTCTCTTTCCTTCTTCATACGAGTTCTTCTTCTGCTCCATTCCAATCCATTTTCAAGCTCAAAACCATTAATTCATGGAAAATTCTTGGAGTTAGGAAGTTAAAGAATCAGTTGGGAGCTTTTATTTGGTAAGTTTTCTTGAAACAAATTGGAAATCACGTATGAATTTATTGCTTGACTTTAAAAGGCCATAATTCTTAGGTTTGAGCTCCAAATTGTGTAAAAATTGGTTCTTTAGGAAGCTTAGTATGTATACTAAGTATTAGTAGCAAGTTTTAGTGTTAATTCATTGTTTAAGTCCATGAAAATGGTGATTTAAGATAGGATGTTCAAAAATCCGAAAATGGAAATGGTTGATATTTGGTTTATGGTTAAGTATGGTAGCATAAGGAGGTTTCTTTAAGTCTAAATGATGATAAATTTATGGTTTATCAAACCATAAATTGGATTTAGTTATGAATGGGGAGAGGAAACCTTAAAAACTTTGGAAATTAATGAATAAAAATGAAATATAGAGGAAAAGAGAGAAGATGTAAGAAAAAGATTTAAAACATAATTTAGTTATTGAAATTCATGAATTAAATGTATGTATTTAATGTGAAATTGTAAATTTGTTGGTAGGAGATAAAAATACCGGAGAAGGTAATCAAAGGCCGGAGGCTTAAGCGTATTTTTATAAGGTAAGTAACACGAGCGGAATTTCCTTTGCACATATGTTCTTTGCATGAAATATATGTAAATGGTTGAAATGAGCATTTTGTGGTATGATATGATAATATGTGTAACATCCTAAAAATATGGTAAAATAATAATAATAATAAAATACAGTAAAAATACACATAAATACGTAAAAATACGCATAAATATATTTGTAAATATTTGTATGTTCAGAATTTGCAATAAAATGTATATATGATTAATTAATTTATGATTGAAAATGAGTGATTGAAAAAGACTAAAACATAAAAGTGTTGGAAATTGACCATAATGGTTTTGTTACTTACTGAGTTTATAAAACTCAC
>CANYCX010103345.1:0-11477 GCA_948193385.1 Breynia disticha f. nivosa
ATGGTTTCGATGGATATCTGGATTGTACAATTTTGCATGATTGTTTGTAAAGTGTGTAAATTCCATGGGGAAATTGTCCATTTAGGTAGTGTTGCTTACTGAGTTGTCCAGAAACTCATTGTTGCGTTTTATGCCTGCCATATTCGACATTGGCAGGAATTTAAGAGGAAGCTGAAGCTCTTGCTGACTGAAGCAAAGGAACAAGTGAATCAAAGTGGCCGTGCACTGAAGTCGTCTGATGAATATTCATCAAACTTAGTACATGAAACATTCTATGTCTGTATGGATTTTTACTTAAGATGTATTTTTGACATGACATCAAATGATTCTATTTTATTGTCTAATTTACTTGTTTAGAAACCTTATTTTATTTGTAAGATATTTGATATTTAAATCCCTAGATATATTGTTCCATTTAGAAAAAGGAAAAATGGTACATTTTTTAAATGGAACACGTGTAAAGGATTTTCCTTAAAGAGAATTTTATTTTTAATTGTGTTTTGAAAAATTTATAAAAAAAAATAACTTCTAAGTTTGGTTACCATTTTATAAGGGAAAAGAATTAATTAATAATAGAAATGGTAGTCAAATTTGGGGGTTACATCATAAGGATTGATCAACGTGTACTTTTCTTTCTGCGAGTTCTCATCCGATTTTTGACAAACAAGGTGAATCGAGTTCTCATCAAATGCTAGTACACATTTCATTTAACCCATGTGTTATTGCTGTAGAGGAATCACATCTGGGGTTCGTTCTTGGTGTAAAAAAGCTAGCTTCAGTGTATTATGAAGTTGTAGATACTTGGTGTTGCCCTAGACCATTTGCCCAAGCAAAGAAACGTTAAAACTGAGTCTTTTTTTCATAAAGATTGAATCTTTATATCAACTAGTTGTTAACCGATTACATATGACATGTTTTTAGTTGATTTTATGTAGACACTTGGCTGTTCTTGGATGTTTTTAATGTTTTATTCCGCTGCTAATAACTGTAATTCACGTAGGAAACCCAACATCCAACACATATTAAAGTTACTAACCTCCTTTTTACCATAAATGCTCTCAAAGCTCACACCTTTATGAACAAAACCTTGCTACCAACAATCCACTTCTCACATTTCATAAATCTTTTCCCCAAAACTCCATTAAAAAACTTTTCTCTTAGAAATGACTTAGAACAGTAGGTTTTGATCCTAATTAATGTAAAACATGGTTGGTCACGTGTTAATATAATTAGATTTTCATAAATAAAAAACTAGGTACATAATTGGATGCTTAATGACTATTTGGACATAATTTTAGGTCAATTATGCCTAAAATCAATTTTATGAAATTTGGGACTGTTCATGTACTGTGGAACATGTGATTTACGATTGGGGGTTACCGTTCATAATTAATTTTGGCATTAAAAATAATAAATTCCTAAACTAGCTGCTTTTTAGAAATATTTAATGAACTAGTGGGCTAGTTTTATGTCTAAGGAATCTAAAATGACCTAAATGGAGTTTTATGAAATTTTAGGGACCAAAATGTAATTTGACAGTGGAAATTTCTTGTTTGAAATTTTGTGTATGTATGTATTTAATTTTTTAAATTAAATGGCATCATATAGTTTACACTTATGTTATTATTTGTGTGAAATTGTAAAAGAGAAACTTTTTGGCACGAAAATTAGATGGCGTTGGTCTTGTGGGCTTAAGATATTCATTCCATGAATAATTTTGGGCTTGGCCCAAGCCCATCACTGGGTTAACTCAAGGAGTCCAAAGGCCCTATTTGTCTTAATGGCTTGGCTTAAAACTTAAAATCAAATTTGCCATGTTTTAGGGTTGCATTGCATCTTGTTTGAGAATGTGGGCCTTGGGCCCAGTTGTGTGACGCCAAAATTTACGAAGTTCATTTTTCCAATAAAAACAATTTTAGCACAATTTTTTTTCTTTTTAAAACATAAGTTGTATAATATAAATCAGAGTAAATCATACACAGACAATTTTCATAATCCAGAAGCTGGAAAACATTTAGAATGCTGAGTAAATAAAATCATCTATGCTAATTTACGGATAAATACACAAGCATTCACAATTCCAAAACAGCTGGGAGCCCAACCTTCAATATCGCGCCGCTAGCCTCGCCGCTCATGTAATACCGTCCCTGATACATGTCCCTCTGCACATATTTACATAGCAAAATAGAAGGTGAGTATTTAAAAATACTCAGTAAGCAATCCTTATAGGTTATTAAGCTGGATGCGCAGGGTAACCTTCAGCCTCCGTAGCCTAACCTCCTCCAATTTCACAATAGTTTAGGTGTATTGATTAGCACACAACTATCATACATGTATTTATACATTTCCTTTCAAGAGTTTATTTGCTAAGAAACCCATTTTTAGTCATTAGGGTACTTTAGATAGTCATTAGAACATTATTCGGGCCAAATTAGGGTTTCTGCACTAAATTAACGTATGTTTGAGCCATCCTAACATACGTTATTCTTCCTTAAATTTTCAGCACATGAATAACATATGCCAATCATTAATTAGCGTAGGTTTTATGGTACTAACGTATGCCAACCTTTGATTAACGTATGTTACATTCCAAATTAACGTATGTTTATGCCTCTTAAACATACGTTAATTCCATTCTGTCCAAGTTTCGAATTGTATATCATACATTCACAACTCTACTAACACGTAACACATTAATTCATTCTTCCAAACACCTATTCCTTTCTCTTAAACCCTTAAATCATAAAAAATGTCCATTAACACATACATTACATCTTAATTTCAAGATTACAACAGAAATAAAAATCCATTAATATCCTTCATCAAGCATTATTTCATAATTCATGCCCAAACACATATCATCATCAATACTTCTCTCATTCATATTCTCGATATTCACACATACATCATTTATATCCATACATCGAGTTATTCATTTTCATATTCATTTACACATATCATACTTCAAGTTCCCAATCATTTGTTCACATTCAACTGCATCGCATATACCACATTTTCATCATCAAGCCAACATACATAACACTAATTCCAATCGATCATACCACTCGTACAATCAATATATAATCATACAAGGTTATGCTACCATACGATAACATTCATTTCTTATTTTGAGTACAAACCATTTATGACTCATACTCGACTCCATATCATTTGGTCACAGACTAGTCTCATGACATAATCACATCATATGCATTCATTTTTCCGTGCAACTCAATAACATGTATGTCAAATGAATGCAAGTGCAATGCTAATGCATTGTCCACACACATATGTATACCCTGGGGTCTCGAATCATTGGGTCTAGCCCGACATCAAGTCATTGAGCTCTCGCATGACATCAAATCATCGGGATGGGCCCAGAATTAGGTGATATTTGGGCTAATCCCCCATTTGTCTCACAATCGGGCAAATCTCCTGTATCATTCATCGGGACACATCCGACATCGAGCTCTCACTTGGCATAAAATAACAAGAAGAGGCGAGCTCCTGTGTTCTGAACACATTTGGCCTAATCCCCCATTTTTCTCAATGTGAGCCATATGCTCCCTTTTTTAAATTCATGAACAACACAAATTCATGCCAACACAATGTACTATGTAAGAATGCAAATTGATGCATTTGATCTCAATCTTTTACCATTTCATATGCTCGTGAATGTTCCACAATCACACATATCACAATACATGACACCGTGCTTCATAGTGCCAACTCTGCATAATAACGTATACGTATGTAACTCAAGGAGAGTTCAACAAAAATCAGTAAAGAACATCCACATAATGCATATGACAAATGAACATGATTCATCACCTCTTTTTAATCATATCCCGCATATAACATTCGCATATCCATAGTTGCATACAAACCAAACATATTTTGCCATACAAGCCACAATGTGTCCTTAAGCACATTCGCATACCAACTCTCATAGCTCATACAACACAAAAATCACAATGCCAATACATGCATACCATACGAATTTCATCATAAGTCTCACGCTTATTAACATACCATTGTCACAAAGAAACATACATTCAAGTCAAAATCCCATCAAACAACTCACATTATTATTCGTATCATTTCTTTGCTTTCTTAGGGCAATTAATTTCATTCGTTTTACATTTCCAATCATCAAAGAATACGCTCATGCATACCAATTCACAAACTTGACAACATACATATAAAACCATTTGCTTTAGTAAGCATTCATTTCCATATCATCCACTAATAAGTTTCTTAAAGCACATTCCATATAATTTTCACCAAGGAAACATTATTCATACAATAATCAATCATACATAATCAAAACTTGGCAAGTAAGCGTTCAAAGCACTTACCTCGAGCTCCCACGACCCTATTCGGCCCCAAATCTCTGATTCGGGATCCGTTTTTTGTTTCCTACACACATCATAACACATTTACTATAATAATCAACATTCTATTCTTAGTTATCCATTTATCTAACATTTTCTCCAAAATCTCAAAATTCTCCATAAACCCTAATTCCTTAAATCTCATGAAATGCTATGTTTTTTTGAGTAAATGGTTTATGGAATCTTAACCTACACTGAAAACCAATCAAAATCCTACAAAATTCATATATTTTCAATCACATTTCAGTCTCAAATCAAGCATTCTTACCTCTTTCCTGAAATACGAAAACCTAGGTTGAAGAGGGATGAATTTGAGGCTTGATTCGTTGTTAATCTCATGATAAGATGATGTTTGTTGGTAGGTTTTATGTTAGGAAGGCTTAGGAATGGTGGAGGATTGTTGGGAGGGTGTTTGGGAGTGTTTGGGGGTGTTTTGTCCCGAAGTGAAGTGTGTTCGACCTACTTAAAAACATGTTCATACCCCATTAACGTATGTCAAGGTCCAAGTTAACGTATGCCAACAAAATGCAGGTTTTTGAAATTTCAGCATGAATAACATATTCCAACCTATGGAGTAACATATGTTATTTTGAAATAATGTATGTTATCACGTCCATGCTGACATACGTCACTTCTCTTAGCCCACCATATTTTAGCATTTTTCGATCTCTATCGATTCCAAACATACACATCCTTATGCAACCATACTTCCTACTTATAATACACATTATCTCAACTTAATTAACATCAATTAACATTGAATTAAACCTCATTCAACACCTAAACATAATACCATAACAAACTTAATTCATCATCTCATTGTAGTGTCATTCCGCTCATTTACCAACGATGTACAACTAAAATGAATCACATAACTTTCAAGGCCATTCAATTACCTTTAAAACTTTTCACTCTCAACCAATTATACATTATTTCATCATTCACATTTCCATTCAAAGATATAGGTATTCATGACTTTGGTTTCCACCCCACTTTAACAACTTTCTCGGCACATGCAAGAAATCAAACAACGCGCATACACGTATTTCATTCTTATTCATCATTATTATTTTAAATTTAAATAAACTAATTTTCGGGGCGTTATAATTTGGGTGTTAGAAAAAATGTGTATGTGGATGTATGTTTATGCATGGTGCATTCATGGGCCTGGTTTAATGGTTTGTAAAGGCATAAGCCTATTTATTTGTTAGGTTTGTAAATGCATAAGCCAATTTTTCTTAGAGTAGATTTAGAATAGATTTAGTATAATAAAAGGAGGCCCAACCCAGCATGGAGGGAGTCCAAACGTGGAGGCCCAAAAAGGAAAGATGGAGAGCCCATTGGAGATGGACTTGAAGCCCGAAGGATACCTATGTAATAGTGTAGGCCTAGTTATAGGTTATTGGCCCATGATTACACGTTTACTTTTCTGCACCTAGTCTGCAATGCTAGGTTAACGTTGATGAATGTTTGAATCCATATCGAATGTTGAATTCGCATTTTCCATGGTAATCCGTCGATTGAAACAACAAATTAATACCGAGTATATTAAGTCAAGAAAATTGCCTCCCTAGATTAACGACCCGTCAAGGCATCAAACATCGAAGTCTGGGCCATGCCAAAGCTGGGCATGTTAGATTTTCTTTGTGAGGTGGGGCTAAGATTGATGCCTTCTATGCCACCATGTTAGAGTGAGGGTAGATTGGTGTCATGTTTAGCATGTTAATGGTAGGTTTGGACTTAACATGAGTAATGTGACGATGCATCGGCCCTAGGCAATTAATGGAAAGTGGCCTGACACGAAAGTGCTAGTCCCATGAGAAATCGAGAGTCATCTTTAAGGAAAGATGATTGGCTCTTGATCCCATCAAACATCACTAACAAGTGGATTATTTAAAGGGCTATTAATCCATTGTTGAGTGGGAGATCTTTTTACTAAAAAGACCTCATAACTGACCTTGCTTGGCTTTTCGTTGTAGACAATGAATCCGAACCCAAACAACTCGAATTTTTCTCTATGCTCTATCCTTGAAAAGGATAAGTTGAATGGATCCAGTTTTATGGATTCGGCTCGAAACCTGCCATTGCCGTCGTTAGAGAATCAGTAAGGAATGCCATTGCCGTCGTTCGAGAATCTTTCAAAAGAAAGAAAAGGGATTCAAACAAAGTCACTTGTCTAATGTTGGCTACTGTGATCCCCGAGCTGTAAAAATGGTTCATGGATCGAGATGTGTACCACATCATGACTGCTCTCAAGGAAATGTTCCAAGACAAGGCAGGTATTTGATTGTGAAATCATGAAACTCGTGTAAGATGGCTCCTAGAGGACAGGTTAGTCCTATTGTGCTTAAGATGAAAGGGTACTTAGATAATCTTGAGAAACTTAGAGCGGGGTTAAAATAGGAGCTCGTCATTGACCTAGTCTTTGGCTCGTTATCGCTTAGTTATGATCAAGTGGTCCTTAACTACTACATGCTAGGCATGGATAAGACCTTGACAGAGTTGCATGGAATTCTTAAAACTGCTGAACAGAGTATTAAGAAGCCACAACCTGCATTGCTGGTTAAGAAAGACGTCAAAAATGACATCAATAAGGATAAGAAGAGCAAGGGCAAGGACAAGAAGCCTTTGGACTTGTGTCATCACTTCTTTGAGAAAGGCCATTAGAAGCGACACTGTCCAAAGCTATTGGGTGGGAAGAAGAATAAGGGTGCTGATGAAGCATCTACTTCAGGTATCTACGTGATAGAAATCAATCTCTGTATTTTGACATCATGGGCATTAGATAGTAAATGTGGTTCTCAAATTTGTTGCAATGTGCAGGGACTATGAAATAGGAGGACACTTTCTAAAGGCAAGGTTGATCTTCAAGTTGGAAATGGAGTTAGAGTTGCTGTCGTAGAGATAGGAGACTTGGTTTTATGTTTATCTACGGGCTTAGAGTTAAAAATTTTCAACTGCTTTTATGTACCTACAATGAGCAGGAATATTATTTCAGTTTCACCCTTAGATATTGATGGATTTTCTTTTATTATGGGAAATAATGTTATGAATAATTATCGTGGTGATATTTATCATGGATATTCAACAACTCTAACCATTGTCTCTGTCTCATATTCAATTCTTTCTAGGTCATCAAATATTTCAGACTTTTATAGTCGGTAAAAATATGAAATGTCTCGCCATAAAGATAGTGTCTCCAGATCTTTAGAGCAAATACTACCGCTGCAAGCTATAAATCATGTACTGGATAGTTTATTTCGTGTGGTCTGAGTTGTCTTGAGGCATATGCTATCACCTTCCCGTTCTGCATCAATACACATCCAAGTCCTTGATATGAAGCATCACTGTATATAACAAATCCTCCTGTACCCGAATGAATTATAAGGACTGGAGCAGTGGTTAATCTATACTTCAACTGATCAAAACTTTGCTGACATTGATCATTCCACTGAATAGCTACATTCTTTCTCAGCAGTTGTGTCAGCAGAGCAGCTATAATCGAGAACCCCTCTACAAATCTACGACAGTATCCTGCCATACCCAGGAAACAACGTACTTCTGTAACAGTCTTAGGTGTTTCCCAATTCAATACTGCTTCTATCTTCTTCGGATCTACCGAAATTCCTTGGGCTGATATCACGTGTCCCAAGAAAACAACGTGATCAAACCAAAACTCACATTTGCTCAATTTTGCATATAACTGTTTCTCTCGTAAAGTTTGCAAAACGATTCGCAAATGGTCTTTGTGTTTATTGCCATTCCTTGAATAAATAAGTATGTCATCAATGAATACAATCACAAACTGATCCAGATAAGGCTGGAATATATTGTTCATCAGTGCCATAAATGCAGCTGGAGCATTGGTTAAACCAAACGGCATAACTAAAAACTCGTAATGACCATACCGGGTTCTAAAAGCAGTCTTCAGAATATCTTCCTGTGCTATTTTAAGTTGATGATACCTGGATCGTAAGTCAATTTAAGAAAACACAGTGGCACCTCGCAATTGGTCAAACAAGTCATGAATTCTGGGTAATGGGTATTTGTTCTTTATAGTTACTTGGTTCAATCTTCTATAGTATATACATAACCTTAGTATTCCATCTTTCTTTTTCACAAACAAAGCTGGGGCTCCCCAAGGTGAAACACTAGGTCGAATGTAACCTTTCTCAAGTAATTGCTGTAACTGTTTCTTTAGTTCTTGCAACTCAGGTAGTGCCATTCGGTACGGTTGTATGGATATAGGTGCCATACCTGGAATTAACTCAATAGTAAACTCTGTCTCTCTATCAGGAGGTAATCCTATTAGGTCATCCGAAAAAACATCGGAAAGGTCTACTATTGGTATTTCGTCAACATCTTTCGTTGTTTTCGTAAGATCGACTACATGTGCTAGATAAGCATCACATCCGTCTCAGATCAAGTTAAAAGCTTGCAACGTCGATATCAAACAACTAGGCACTATCTTTCTTTCTCCGCAAAACATTATTTTCTTATCTCCAGATTCTAATATTACTTCTTTAGTTAAACAGTCAACTTTAGCCCGATGACGAGCTAAACCAATCCATACCCAGGATAAGGTCAAAATCTGTCAAGTCTAATAGGATAAGATTAGCTGTCAATTCTGTACTCTGTATCTTTAATTTACAATCTTTATACACAACATTAACCCACATCATTTCCCCCAAAGGAGTATGGACTCCTAATCTTTGGGTCAATGGTTCTGGTTTAACTTTTATTACGTGTATTATTCTAGGAGTTATGAATGAATGAGTAGAACCTGGATCTATCAAAACATAAGTAGGAACATCATACATATACAACTCAGCAGCCTCCTGTCGAGATATAGCAAACACTCTAGCCTGTCCCTGAGTACCCGAGGCTCCTCTACCTCTGCTTGTAACTGACCCTGTTGTACCTCTACCCCTACCTCAGCCACCACAGGCTACAGTTGCAGGCTCACTACTCTATGCAAAGAAACAACAAACTCCAACCTATCAGCTATAGTCGCCTCAATCATCTCAAAAACACGGAGCAACTGATTTAACCAATGCTCGGCAAAATGTGTATTAGTAGTACCTCTAAACTCAACAGCTCCCAACTTCTTCAATTCCTTAAAGTTTTTGGATTTCACCTGGATAGGAGTCAACTGCGGATAAACAGGATAATACTGTGGAGGTGGCGGTGGATACGGGTAGGCTGGACCATACTGAGGATAATTTGGGTCGTAAGGATCATACCTAGATCTTACTCTAGAGTGAGACATCTGTACTGTCACATGTGGATCTGATGCTCCCTCTCCCTCTATAGGTGGTCTAGAGCTAGATGCCATATCTATCAATGAAATGCAAACATGATCAGCATACTTAACAAACAATACACATGTCAAACTTATCAAACAACCACACTTTCACACAAAGACCATGTCCCTGCTCTGATACCAAATTAAAACATCCTAATCTAACTACCATATAAATTACGTATATTTAAAAAAATTTTCTTATCATTCGCATATATATCATTTTCATACGTTTCTTATTCAACCTTTAGTTATGTGAAGTAACTTCATATCAATAGGTTGGATATTCCAATTCCTATTATTTTGGTACATTCCAGAATACCAATCGTATCAGTTAACACATCCATGGATTAAGCTTTGTGTTATGCTAATACGCCCTTCATTCTATAATTAGCAAGTCCATATTTTACGTAAAACTACTATATAACGGCTATAATATGGATACCCCGTAACCTATTGCAATCCACTTGTAAAACATATCAAATCTATATCGCTAACACACATTTTTATATCAACAACATACAGCTCAACGACATATGTCAATCTCAAATATTAGCAAGTCTCAATCTCATATATCATCATATAACTATAATATCAAACTGTAGATAACATCAAGTTATCTACTTTCAGTCTCAGCGTATAATATACAAACTATATAAATAGTCATAACATATCAAACATATATGCAAAATGTCCTAATGGCATCACCGAAAGAGAGAGAAGTAGATAGGGTAGCAGCTGTCCAACCTGTAGCAAAAGAAACTCTGACACTACTAGTAAAGACGTCTACCTCTGCTAAGACTAGTACCTAAAACAAACCTCGCAGTTGCGTGAGTTGCGGTCTCAGTGAGTAATCTTCTAGTTAATCTCATTTCGTAAAGTACGAATAAAACATATCAAATAATCTCAATTCATATATACATACTCTCCATCCTTTTCATTTTCCTTTTCATTTTCTTTTCCATTTATATCATCTTTTCGTTGAATAGTTCTTTTAATCCATATTGATTTTGATTCTTATATGTTTGAATTGAACGTTCTCGTTCATAATAAATCCTAACTTATGTCTCCCTATTAGTTTTGAAAACATGGTTTTGCACCTCCTTTTCATGTGGACCTAACTTTCGTCTCCTTACTTCCTTCTTCGAATGATCGATCATTTATCACCTTTCCATATCACATATCATATACAAAAAATAACCACGTTCACATAGCTGTTTCGTATGCCTTTTCATTTTGCGTACCTGTTTCATTTGAATCGTATGTACGATTTCCTTTTTCATTTCATATCAATCATATCATATAGTTGATATTAGAACTCATATCAGTACACACGTATCATTATTTCATTTTCATTTTCGTATTCATTTCATTCCTGTATTCACCTTTTCGATTTTGTACGTGCAAACCATATTCATATCTCGTTCGTAAATCAAACATATAAAAGGAACTCATATTCACAATAACATTCATAATTCGATTGTAAATAAATATATCTAAAATCATTCATTTTAATAAAGCCAAATAGTGAGATATACTCACCTCTCAGCTGAAGTACTCAGACTGGTGCGAACTCGCGTCCCGTCTGACTCGGCTATGCTGCCATTCTATAATATATATAATTTATTTAATAACATTTAATCAGCAATATATCTATAGTTTCCATTATAACTATCAATTTAATGCATGCCCTATAAATTTCCTTACTTCTCAATTTCGCACCTAGCTGGGACCCTAACCCTTTTCCTATCGTTACTCCAATCAGGAATAACTCAATATAA